>JADRCD010195870.1:0-10205 GCA_019843815.1 Montemys delectorum | reverse complement strand
GTGTGTGTGTGTGTGTGTGTGTGTGTGTGTGTGTGATCAGTTATAGTTGACTTAAAGTCTAAACAAGATTTCCCCATGGTAGCAAACGGATCTGTGGTGCGATGTGTCCTGGCAGAATGGGCATGGCCTACTTGATAGTAGACTGTTTGAATACAGCAATCAGCACTTACCTCATGAGCTGTGTTCTGATAATGAGATCACCAGGATTTGTTTGTGAGAAATAGACACTGGACCACTGTAAGGCCTGACTCATAGTATACTTGTAACAAATAATATGGGGTGGTTTCTTGTTTGCTATTTTTTTACCAAAGCTCTTATTTCAGGACATTTTCTACATTGAAAATCAAAAGGAATATGAAAATAAAAAAGCTGCTAGAAAAAGAAGAACACAGCTATTGGGGAAGAAAATGAAACAAGCTATTAAAAGTCTAAACTTTCAGGAGGATGACGACACATCTCGAGAAACGTTTGCAAGTGACACTAATGAAGCCCTGGCCTCCCTGGACGAAGCCCAGGAAGGACCCGGCGAGACCAAGCTGGATGCTGAGGAAGCCATCGAGGTGGACCACCCTCAGGACTTGGACATCTTCTAAGTACATTTGGGACATTTTGAAGAATAAACCTTTGTTTAAAAAAAAAAAGTTGTTACTATTTCTACTGAGGTTGCTTTACTGTGCACTGAAACTGGGGAATGGAGCGCTGCTTCTGTCCCTGTGAAGTGGTAATGGATGTAGGCAGTTGGGTGCTGTGACGGTGTACAGCACGGGTTACTTCTCACTCTGCTGCACGTGCTGACTGTTAGCCCCAGTGGAGCTGTGGCCGCTCTGTCCAGTTCACTGTTTTCATGCCGTCAAGACACTTTGGTTTTCTGATTCTTCTTTGTGGTGAACTATGCTTTGCTTTTAACACATTCCATTAAAATGTCCCATAACATGTATAAAGTGTTCAGCTGTTACATTCAGTAATGGGCAGGGTCTTGGTGTGGGCTGACCCGTCCCGCCTTGTCCTAAGCAGTGCTGAGATACAAGCTTATGCTGCCGTGTCTACTACTTTGTGTCATTCTTTTTAAAGTGAATTTATTACTGTGTGCCTGAGAGAGAGAAGCTGTGGAGGCCATGCATGCGGTGGTTAAAGGGTGTTCTGTGGAGTCGGGTGTCTCTGCCCTTGAGGAGTTTCTAGGTTGCAGGGCTGCACCTCAGCCTTTATCTGCTGAGCCCTTTCAGTCTTACAGACAGAAACAGTCTGTACTGAAGCTTCTTGCCATTTGTTAAAAGAAACTAATATAAGACACTTTGTTTTTCTTTTCGAAATGGAATCTCCATATGTAGCTCTGGTTGTCCTAGAATGTACTATGTAGATCAAGCTGGCCTCAAGTTCCCTATGTAGCCAATGATGGCCTTAAACATCTGGTCCCCCTGCCTCCTCCAAGTGCTGAGTTTACAGGTACACTTGGTTTGTATAGTGTTCAAGATGGGACCCTACAGTTCAGTCACATGGAGCAAGTACCACCAATTGAACTACATCCCCAGGCTCTGGGCCAACGTAGTTTTCCTTTGTCAAATTTGCAGTATCTCCACATACTCTCATTTTTAAACCATTTAGACGTACACCCACAGCAGAGAGCTCTGACCTGCATCTCCTGAGGGTTGCTGTGGCGCTAACAAGACAATTGTTACATCAATGGCAGCAATTTCATCAGAATTAGACTGTGGGAGGTTCTAGGTGAGAATTCTGTCATTGCTGCCAGTGATGGCTTCAGAAAAAGATGCTGGGCCTGCCTTACCCAAACTCGACAACAACCAAACAGCCGAGAACCCATCCAAACCTGTTGAAGAGCAGCCTCGACAGGTCAGGTAAATAGAGGGGGGGCGGGGAGGCAGCGATTGAACACTGGGGCAGACTTTTCTCTGAGGGAGTAAATCTTTACTCTTTGGAGCTAGTGAGACGGGTATAGGAGCACGCGCACACAGTGCACACACTTGGTGGTTGAAGCAAGACTCCAGCAAACTCCAACTTCATTCTTACATATCCCAGCAAAATCTTTCAAGCAGTATAAAAATAACAATATGGTTACATTCTACTTTTCTTCTAGTGAGTGACTATTTTAAAAAACATGTTCCCAATACCTTTACACAAAAAAATGTTTTATGTATTACAAGTAAAAAATTACAAGAACCCACATACATTCATGTCTAAACAAGTTATAAATTAACAAAGTATAAGCAAGATGTTTTTCTCAGCCAGTTTTTCTTACAGGCTGCGATTTGTAGTTACCAAGAACCAATAATCTTATTAATCTTATAAAAAGTCTTGAATCACAAAAATAAAAAAAAAGTCATTTCTATGTTAAACCCTCAGGGTGCATACCTACTCAATTTTTTTTTTATTATTATTGAATGATAACAAGAGGCTGAGGGCAAAAACGGGTACAAGAAATTAAGCGGCGCCTTGGTCGTCAGCCCAGCTTTAAGAAGAAATGCATGTCCCAGCTGGTACTAGTAAGGCTGCCATGGTTCTGGTGCCCTGCCCTCAAAAAGTCCCTCCCTCCCTCATCAAAAGTGTGCCTTTCTGGACTTTAAATTGTTCCCCAAGACCTTCTACATTGTGGCCACTAACAAAAACATCTTTACCTAACTTTGTTAACAATCCACATCTCCAAATTCTAAGGATGGTGGGGAATCAGTAACCTGCTCCAGCAGCAATATTTGAAAAAGATCAGTCACTAAGACCATGTCAGTGACACAGCTCTTAATCCCGGTGAGGGGCTGGGAACCGCCTTAGAGATGTATACAACTCAGATTAGGAGGGACATGATGGCCATGAAGGCAACAAGCCAGTGAAACTCCACACCAGCATGAAGTCCTCAGGACACAGCCCTCCAGGCTCTGCCTTTCCCAGGTCGTGCTAACAGGTGAGCCACATTCCATGAATTCTAAAGCTGATTAGCTTTTCCTCCTGCACAGCCCCCAACACAAACCTGCCAATAAGGAAAGACCTGAGGTCTGGGCTGGTGGTTTGTTATATTGAATTAGAGACAGAACAGGCCAGTGCTCCAGCATTGAGCTTCACCAGCCGCCTCCACAGCAGCCGCCTCCACATCACCCCCAGGACAGGGTCTCAAGAAGTCCAAGCTAGACTTTATCTCCCTACATAGGCAAGAATGACTTTGGACTCTTATCTTCTGCTTCTACAGAGCTAAGGATACGGGTGTGCACCTCCAAGCACTGCTAGAGATGGGACTCGGGTTTTATGCATTTTAGGCAAGTCTCTACCCCCTAAACTGCACCCCTTAAAGTTGTTATTTCCCTTTTTATATTTAAAAAGCAAGCTGGGCAGTGGAGGTGCGCGCCTTTAATCCCAGCACTTGGGAGGCAGAGGCAGGCGGATTTCTGAGTTCAAGGCCAACCTGGTCTACAGAGTGAGTTCCAGGACAGCCAGGGCTGCACAGAGAAACCCTGTCTCGAAAAACAAAAAACAAAAAACAAACAAACAAAAAAAAATTGCTTATATGTATGTGCATGAGTTTATGGATCTCCTCTCTCACCTCTCCCTCTCCCCTTTTCCTCCTTCCTCTCCCTCTCCCTCTCCCTCTCCCTCTCCCTCTCCCTCTCCCTCTCTTTCTCTCTCTCTTTGTGTATGGAGGCCAGGAGAGGGTGTTACATTTTGGGGGAATTGGGGCCACAGGCAGTTGTGAGCAGCCCAACTGTAGGTGCTGGCAACTGAACTCCCATCTTCATGGTGACAGAACATTCAAATGCTCTTAACTGCTCAGCCATCTCTGCAGCAGCCTCTAATTTTTTTTTTTTTTTAATAGAAAATAGAGGGACTAGAGAGAGAGCTCAGGGGTTAAGAGCACTGACTGCTCTTCCAGAGGTCCTGAGTCCAATTCCCAGCAACCACATGGTGGCTCTAAACATCTGTAATGGGGTTGGATGCCCTCTTCTGGTGTGTCTGAAGACAGTGATGGTGTACTCATATACATAAAATAAATAAATCTTTTTTTTTTTTTCCGAGACAGGGTTTCTCTGTATAGCCCTGACTGTCCTGGACTTACTCTGTAGACCAGGCTGCCCTCGAATCCAGAAATCCACCTGCCTCTGCCTCCTAAGTACTGGGATTAAAGACGTGCACCACCACCAAAATGAACTGTTACGTCTAAAATATCTTGAGTCACCATGACCGGCCCATAAATAAATCTTTTTTAAAAAAAAAATGAAAAGAGGTTTTTCTCAGATGAAACACATTCCAGCCACAGTTGCCCCTCCCCCTGTTCCTCCTGACCCTCCTCCCCACCTCCCCTGTCCCCCAGAGCTACTCCCCTTCTGTTTCCTCTTTAGAAAAGAGCAGGCAAAAAATCAGAGATACACCTACTTCCACTGTTAGCAGTCCCACAAAAGCACCAAGCTGACAGCCATAACATAAACACAGAGGACCTGGGACAGACCCATGCAGGCCCTGTGCTTTCCTATGAGCCCATGCGAGCCCTGCTTAGCTGGTTTGGTGGGCCATGTTCTGGTGGCCTCCATCCCCTCTGACTCCTACAACCTTGCCTCCCCCCTCCCCCTTTGAGGTACTGTCTCCTGAATTGTCCACACTGGTCAGGAGTTTGGGATTCCTCTGCATCCGACCCTCCCATGGCTGGGACTGCAGGTGTGCACCTCTAACTCTCCATGCTGGCGGAGGGTTTTCTGTTGTTGATTTGATCTGCAGTCTGGGACCTACACACAAGAGTGCAGTGACTTTGTGAAATGTCTTAGTTAATGTTCTATTGCTGGGAAGTGGCCAAAATAACTTAGAGAAGAGTTTATGAGAAGCTGTGGTCTCAGAGGGTTAGTCCATGACCATGGTGGGGGACATCGCAGCAGGCTGGCAGACACATTGCTAGAACTGAGACCTCACAGCTCATAAAGAAGCACAAGATGCACAGAGGGACCTAACTGGGATGAGTAGTGAAGGCTTTGAAACCTCAAAGCCCACCCCCAGTGACACACCTCCTCCAACAAGGCCACACCTTCTAATCCTTCACAAACAGTTCCACTACTGGCACCCAAGTATTTAAATGAACATATGAACCTATGGAGGCCATTTTCATTCAGACCACAACAGGCTTCTCCTGGGCGTTTATACAGAAAGCTTAATGTTACCGTATAGAGAGAAGTTTGTACAGGGATAGTGAGTCTGACTTAAATACAGAGCTTGGATAAAGAATCCAAATCAGTCTTTCCCGCCTCCTTTTCTTTCTTTTCTTTGGCTTCATATCTCCTTTGGACAATTCAAAGATATGAAGCAACTTATTGTTTACTATATTCACTCTTAAAACTAGATTATACTTTAATCCCAGCACTTGGGAGGCAGAGGCAGGTGGATTTCTGAGTTTGAGGCCAGCCTGGTCTACAGAGTGAGCTCCAGGACAGCCAGAGCTACACAGAAAAACCCTGTCTCCGAAACAAACAAACAAACAAACAAACAAAAAACTAGATTGTAGGGGCTGGAGGGATGGCTCAGTAGTTAAGAGTACCTGCTGTTCTTCCAGAGGTCCTGAGTTCACTTCCTGGCACCCACATAAAGCAGTTCCCAAGTGCTTCTAATTCCAGCCCCAGGGACTCTACTACCCACTTCTGGTCTCTGAAAAGCATCTTCCCACACATATACACACACCAAATAAAAATAAAAATCTGGGTTGTATGTCCATTTGTAGTTGGAGTACACATACCCAGCCCTGACTTGATCTTGCTGATACTTGGGTTGGTTGGTATTATAGAAGGGTTGTCTTAGTCAGGGTTTCTATTCCTGTACAAACATCATGACCATGAAGCAAGTTGGGGAGGAAAGGGTTTATTCAGCTTACTTCCACATGGCTGTTGATCACCAGAGGAAATCAGGACTGGAACTCAAGCAGGTCAGGAAGCAGGAGCTGATGCAGAGGCCATGGAGAGATATTTCTTACTGGCTTGCTTCTCCTGGCTTGCTCAGCCTGTTCTCTTATAGAACCCAAGACTTCCAGCCCAGGGATGGCACCACCCACAAGGGGCCCTACCCCCTTGATCACTAATTGAGAAAATGCCCCACAGCTGGATCTCATGGAGGCACTTCCCCAACTGAAGCTCCCTTCTCTGTGATAACTACAGCCTGTGTCAAGTTGACACACAAAACTAGCCAGTACAAGGGTCTCACTGTAGCCCTAGCTAGCCCTGTACTCAATACATAGGCTAGGATGGTCTCCATAGCAACCTTCTTGCTTCCTGACGGCTGGGGTATCAGGCCTGAGCCACCACACCCCAATGGCTGGCTGCTGAGAGATTTAAAGGGTTGGCTCACTGTTAGATGAATCCATAGCACAACTCTGTCCTGCAGCTGCAGGATCTGAGGAATACAACGGCGTCCATTCCTTAGAGTGACAGGGACACACGTTAACTCAAGATCTTTCTCCTTTCCTCATTAATCTTCAGGTGTGATGATATTCACTTGCCTCGGTTCTCACTAAAGCAAGGGATGATCCCAACCCGTTACGTTATGCCTTGGAAAGAAAGCATGAAATTCAGGAATGTGAATCTAAAGGTATTTTCTCATAAATATTCCAGTTAAAGCCTGCCTGTGACTGACAGAGATAAAGATGTTTTGTACCAAGCCTGACAGCTTGAGTGTGACCTGTGACTCACAGGACAGAAGGAGACGTTTGAATTCTGCATGTTGTCCTCTGGCCTCTGCACATGTGCGTGTTCCCATATGCATGTATGTGCATTATATAAACTAAACATGATAATAACAAAATTTAGTATTATCTCTAAGGCACATAGTATAACTATATAAAGCTGTTTTTTATGTATTTTCACTTATCCATGTAAACCAAAATAACACAAATACAAACTTACAATGGATACACTACAGCATTGGAGAAGGTCAGGTCAGACTCACGTGTCATTAGAGGCTCAGCAGGAGTAGGTGTCATGAAGAGTAAAGTTATAGCACAGGATCTAGATTTTCAGATTGTGCTAAATATTCATCAGAGAGCCATGAAAACAGTTGGGTTAGATTTGCAGATAAGACTTGCCCACTCAATGCTACTAGCTGATTTGGAAACATTTTCCAAATTCAGATGGTTATTATACATCTCTTATTTTCCCTTCCCCTCCCTTCCCTGCCCTCCCTTCCTCCTCTTCCTCCTCCTCTTCCTCCTTCTCTTCCTCCTCTTTCTTCTTCCTTACTCTTTCTCTTCCCTTCCTTCTCCTCTCTCTTTCTCTCTATCTCTCTACCTATCTCTCTTTCTATCTCTCTTTCTCTCTCTATCTCTATCTCTATCTCTTTCTCTACCTATCTATCTCTCTATCGCTCTTCAAGTCTCAATTCTAGAGCCCCATGTTGTCCTAGAACTCACTATATAGCCTGTCTATACCTGTCTAGTAAGTTGTTTCTTTAATGAAGGTAGAATGCATTATAGTACAAATTATTTGCAATTTTCAATAGAATAAATAGTTGATGTTGAATAAGAATATGTTTTGGCAAGACAGAAGTCTTACAAATTATTTTACATAGGATAAAATAGATTATAAAACATGGCTTATTGCCAGGCAGTGGTGGCACATACCTTTAATCCCAGCACTTAGGAGTCGGAAACAGGCGGATTTCTGAGTTCGACGCCAGCCTGGTCTACAGAGTGAGGTCCAAGACAGCCAGGGCTATACAGAGAAACCTTGTCTCAAAAAAACCAATAAAAAAAAAAAAAAAGGAAATTAAAACTCAGGTATCAAATGCCAGTTCATTCATATATATGTTTTTCTGGAGACAGAGATAGGGTTTCTCTATATCACTCTGGATGTCCTGGAAAATTCACTTATACATGTAGACCAGGCTGGCCTCAGACTCAAAGAGATCCCCTTGCCTCTGCCTCCCAGAGGGATTAAAGGCATGCACCACCACTGCCTGCCTGTCAATAAGCTTATTATTAAGACTTACTTCAATTGTATTTAAGGTGTGTGTGTGTGTGAGCGCATGCACGCATGCGAGAGAGAGAGAGAGAGAGAGAGAGAGAGAGAGAATCAGAGAGTCTCACTCTGGCTGTCCTGGAACTTGCACATAAAAAGACTGGCCTCAAACTCAGAGATCCACCTGCCTCTGCATCCCGAGTGCTGAGGTTAAAGGACTAAAGGCACTGTACACCACCATGCCTTATTTTTCTTCAGTCTTAGTATTGGGCTTCAAATCACACAATTCAATGGCTTGACAAATAGCATTGCATGGTGACACACTACTTGAACTACCCTTTTCACCTATGAGAAATAGAAGATGCAAACTTTATGAACTGAGTGTATTAAAGAAAGCTCATGTGCTTTTATAAAAAAGTATGTTTTATTTCACGTGTGTGTATGTGTGTGGGTACACCGGTTCGTTCGCCGTGCGGGTCCCAGGGACTGAACTCAGATCATGAGCCCCTCTTTC
The DNA here is from genome assembly GCA_019843815.1 of Montemys delectorum. Lineage (NCBI taxonomy): Eukaryota > Metazoa > Chordata > Mammalia > Rodentia > Muridae > Montemys > Montemys delectorum. The sequence goes on along the minus strand of JADRCD010195870.1, from coordinate 1,769 downwards.
TTTTCCTTGTGTTGTTTTGTTTGGATGTGCGGGTTGACATCCAGGCTTTCCTGCGCTGCTAAGCACACTGTACCATTGAGCAGACATCTTCATCTGGTTCTTTACAGATTTTAGGATGATTCACTTTTACAATGTAGTCTAATGGATTACCAACAATTTTCACAGTATTTCCAGTGACTCTGTGTACAAAGAGTTCTACATTAAGGAGTTACCATGACACATAAAAAGAGAATTGATGACATAGCATGCTCGCACTGAGTAACTGCTAATACATCCTAGCTTATCATTCCTTTTCCTTAGATGGTGATGCACTTACATAAATGTAAAGCCTGACATGGTGACACACACATTTAATCCCAGCACTTGGAAGGCAGAGGTGGGAGGATCTCTGTGAGCTTGAGGCCAGCCTGGTCTTCATAGGTCCAGGACAGCAAAGGCTATCTAGTGAGATCCAGAGAGAAAGATCAAGGGGAGGGGGAGAGGGAGGGAGGGAGAGAGGAGAGAGGGGAAAGGGGAGAGAGAGAGAAAGAGAAAGAGAGAGAGAGAGAGAGAGAGAGAACTCTGGAGAGAGTGCTTAGGCACGATGGTTGTCAACCTGTTGGTCGTGACCCCTTTAGGAATAAATGACCTTTTTACTGGAGTCACATATCAGGTATTTACATTACCATTCATAACAGTACAAATTCTCAGTTATAAGGTAGCAAGGGAATCATTTGATGGTTGAGGGTGACCGCCACTGGTTCTGGTGTGCGCTGTTCAGCATAGCGTTTTCTCTCTCAGCAAGCAGAAGCCTGCGGGATCTACGCTGGCCCCTTGGAAGATTCTCTGTTCTGGGGTTACAGCGAGCGGCTTTGCCACGGGGAAGATCGGAAAGCTGTCTTGAAGAAAGGACCGCCAGAGATTAAGATCGCCGACATGCCTTTGCATTCGCCTCTCTCCAGATACCAGAGCACCGTGATCTCCCACGGCTTCAGGAGGCGACTGATCTGATGTGCAGATCTCTGAAGCTGCTGTCATTCGGTAGTGGTGGTAGTGATGCGCTTGCCTAACGCACAAGACGCTCGGGGTTTGAACCCTACTACTACCAAAGCCAGTAAGATAAAGTAGTTCAGTCTCTTGCCTTCCCTCGATTCTGGTGCTTAAGTTCATTGCATTTTGCCTAGAAGTTTGATTTGTTTAATGATTATAAGAGCATAATGTCCAGATCTTAGGAGCTTTAGAAAGGGCATCAGTTCTGAGGCTATCCGAGGTGATGTGGAAAGAGGAAGGAAACTGCATTTAGGGTAGATTTCATTCAGGTGGATAAATAGCAATGGATGGATCCAGGCCTACTGTCTTCTGCATTCAGTCCCAGTCGCTGGGGATTCATGGGTGGAAGCAGGCTGCTCTGTCCTGCGAATAGAGTTCGGCTGCAGACATCCTCTGGCCCTTACACTCTTTCCACCTCCACTTCTACTTTGATCTGAGTGTTAGGGAAAAAGAGACATAATATGCTGTCCTATTTAGATCTGAGCTCTATAGTCAGTCACTCGGTAGACCGGGCTAGCTTAGAACTCATAAGAGATCCGCCTGCCTCTGCCTCCTGAGTGCTGGAACCTGAGTGTGCCACCACCGCCCGGTCAGAATGAGCTTTATTAGTAAAGAGAGTCTTGTGATCATGGGGCTTTGGGGACATGATCTAGTCTTATCAATGAGAGAAAAATTAGAGATACAGTATCATACCAGAGACAGCATGATGGGACCTTGGAGAGAGAGAGAGGGTGGGGGGG
>JADRCD010195869.1:0-11351 GCA_019843815.1 Montemys delectorum | reverse complement strand
AAAAAAAAACTTTTCAGCAGTGTGCTTAAGCACACTTACTAAGAAGGCTGTGAATCTGAGTCCACCTGGCATATTAATCTTTCAGGAAGCCAACGCACTCCATCCTCTTTCTGGGAAAAAATACACACGGACCCTCTGCCCCAAACCAAAATAGGATCTGGACCATTCCAGGTATTAGTGAGTGGATCTCTCCACTTCACCATGGCATATGAACTTGAAGTATTAGGATGCCAGTGTCTGACCTTTGATGTCAGTCTGCAAGAAGTTCAAAATAAATAACACAAAAGCAAGGTGTGCCTTTGGAGATCTAGGAGGATACAAATTCCCTCCTTTAGTTTACAAAAGCCAATTTTTAAGAGTGTGGTGTGCATGTTCAATGATTCCTTGTCCCATTGGGTTATAAGGAATTCCAGTTTTATGTTTGATGCCAAAATTTTTACAAAATGACATAAAATGTTTGCCAGAATAAGCTGACCCATTGTCTGTTTTAATGACTAAGTAAGCCCATAACATTAAAGGCTTGTAAACAATGATCAATTACATTTCTAGAGGCCTCTCCTGTATGCAGGAAAGCAAATATAAATCCTGAACAATATCAATACAGACATGTATATATTTGAGGTTTCCGAATTCTGCATAATGAGTTATATCCATATGATTGGGCATAAGAATTCTTGGATTTACCCCTAAATGCGGAACTAGAGATAAAATAACACAATTGGGGCATTGTTTTACAATCATTCTTGCTTTTTCTTTGGAAATTTTATGTTTAAGTCTTAAGATATGGCTAGAAAGATGGAATTTATTATAATCCCGTTTAGCTAGTGCAACAGGATCTGAAACTAAGACTTCTCCTACAAGAGCTCTGTCAATATAATTATTACCTGCAGCCAATGGTCCAGGAAGACCAGAATGAGCTCATATATGACCAATATAAAACTGATTTTTTCATGCAAGAATGACATTTTGCAATTGTGAAAATAAAGATCCTGCTGTAGTATTAAAATTAAATGTACCACACGTTTCTAGTAAAGGAACTGACTGTGCCACGTATAGGCTATCAGTGAAAAGATTGAAAGCATCAGTTACAACCTGAAACACATTTAATACCGCTGTTAATTCAGCTAACTGAGCTGAGAGACCAGGAGTTTCTATGACTACCTGTTGATTATTCATAAGATATCCAGTTCGTCCTTTAGAGGAGCCATCAGTAAATATCACAAGGGCATTACTCAAAGGCTGTGAAGAAGTCATGTTAGGAAATATCACTTCATGCACATTTAAGAATTTTATCAATTTATCCTGAGGATAATAATTATCTATAATTCCCTGAAATCCTATCTGAGCAAGCAACCAATTGCTATTTTAACCAGGAATTGTGATCTAAAGTAAAAGGCTGAATGATAATATCTGGTTCCTTGCCAAAATAAGTCAGTGCTTGCTTTCTACCAAGCATGATCATATGAGCTACTGCCTCATAATATGGCAAGATATTATGTTTAGGAGACACCCTTGAATGTATCCACATGAGAGGTGCTTTTTGCCATAACAATGCTGTGGGAGTATGAGTTGTGTTGAAAATTAACAAATGCAAGAGTAAAGAATAATCTATGTAAGTAACAAATTGATTTTCAAATAGCTCTTTCTACCTGCTGTAAAGCTGACATTCCTTCTCTAGTTAAAGATCTAGGAGAATTAGGATCAGAATTACCTCTGAGAATATCAAATAAAAGTTTCAATTCTCCTGTAGTAAGCTTTAGATAGGGACAAAGCTAATTGATATCTAATAATTTTTTTTAAAATAATTTAAGGTTTTTAATCTGCCTCTACGAATAACTATCTTTTGGGGAATAATAGATTGATCCATGAGTATAAATCCTAAATAATTCTCCAGATCCTGAGTTTGCACCTTTTCTGGAGCTATCTGCAGTCCCTTTTCAGCTAAGGCAACTTGTAAGTCTCTATAACATAAAAGTACATCCTGAGGATTTTTTTCCTGCTAATAGGACATCATCTGTGTGATGGGCAATATATATCATTGGCCATTTTTTCCTTATAGGATCAATGACCTGTGCCACAAATTTTTGACAAAACATAGGACTATTAGCCATGCCCTGAGGAAGGACTGTCCATTGATATCTTTTCATAGGTTCTTTAAAATTAACAGATGGAACACTAAAAGCAAATCTCTTACAATCCTCAGGATGCAAAGGAATTGTAAAGAAACAGTCTTTTAAATCCATAACTATTTTATAATATCCTTTTGGAATTCCCACTGGAGATGGAAATCCAGTTTGCAATGCTCCCATAACTACCATTGTTTTATTTACCTTTCTTAGATCTTGTAACAATCTCCATTTACCTGATTTTTTCTTGATGACAAATATTGGCGTATTCCACAGGGAATTGGATTCCCTCAGATGTCCTGCTTCCAATTGTTCCTGCACTAGCAAAGGAGTAGCTTCTATTTCAAGAAAAGTCTTGCGATAAAGTCCACTGATGAACCCAAACTGGAATATTATTAATCCATTGAATTTTATCTGCATGGCGTGCAGGCAAGATAGTGGCCATCATGGAAAATGCTTTGAACATTTATTATTAGGATGAGGCTTAGGGCCTCCAGATGTTCTAATGTCCTATTCTAGCCTCTGTTTATTAGCCATTTCACTAGGGCTGCACAAGGCAAGACCCATTTGTGACAACAGATTTCTCCCCCATAGAGTAACAGGCAGATTTGACATAACATAAGGCTGAATTTGTCCTGAATTACCTTCCTCATCTCTCCAGGTTAGAAGCTTAGAACTTCGTTTTGGGTTATTGGCATAACCAATTCCTTGGAGATGAGTTATTGTCTCAGACAAAGCCCAAGTTGAGGGTCAGTCTTGTCCTCTAATGATAGTCACATCAGCTCCAGTATCTATTAAACCTTCAAAACTTTTTCCTTCAATAATTAATTTAAGATTAGGTCTTTTGCTAGTGATAGATTGTACCCAGTATACATCAGAAGAACCAAATCAACTCTGTCTTCTCTCCTTTTTAACAAAATTAGAAGGCATTGATACAGAGGGATTAAAATAAGCTGAGTAATTCTCTGATTAACAGGTACTGTAATAACACCACGAGGTGAAGCAGTCATAATCTTAATCTCCTCCTGATGCTTACCATCAATAGCACCTGGATAAATCTGCAGTCCTTTCACAATTGAGCTACTTCTCCCTATAAGCAATCCTCAAGTCTCTATGGGCAAGGGCCCAAAGACTCCAGTAGGCAGAATTTGAACTCCTATTTCTGGCGTTAATACTGTGTGACAGGTGAACAGAGGTCCAATCCTGCACTTCCTGGGGTTGCCCTGAAAAGTGCAAAGACGAATTTCCTTAGCTGGGTGGCAGCCTCATGGGCAGCCTCATGGCTCCATATGCTGCCTGTTGTTTTAGGAAGGGGGCCTGGGGCTGCCCCCTCCACTCGTTTCCCAACAAGGTATTGTCTTGAAAGCCTTTTTTAAATCTACAGTCTCTGACCCAATGCTTCCCTCTCCTACAACGAGAACAGATTCTCGGGGCAGCGCCTGACTGCTGCCTGTTTGTGGCCCCTGATTTCTTAGGGCAATCATATTTAAAATGATTCATACTACCACATTTAAAATATCCTTTATTCTCCTGTCTTTGCGCCAGGATCTCTTGAACCATAGTTCCCTGCAATGCAGCTCTTTTGCTGATTTCCCACCATTCTGAACTCCAAAGTAAAAAAATCACCTCCTTGCAGTATAGCCTTACATAAAGTTCTGCAATCTTGAGGTGTTAAATTTGACTCTATTACATTATCCAATAGTGCCTGCATAAATGGGGTATTTGGACCATATTGAGCCACTGCTCCTTTTAAATCTTTTATAACCTTAAATTCTAAGGTCTGATATTGTCTAATTCTCTCATTTTGCTGATCAAGCCTTTCCACTACAGGAAACACTAGCACTCCCGAAGTCTCTTGCCCATTTTCTCTAGCCTGATTAATTGTTTTCTCTAAAAGCGATTGACCTGTCTCAAGATTGCTGTCCTTTCTTTTGCCTGATACTGCCTTTAGTTCATTCAACTCATTATTCAATTTCTGCAACTTGATTTCAAACTCCAATTTACTTAATTGTAAATCTCTCTGATCCTTCTCTCCTGACGTAGTGGACCTAGAATTAGCAGATGATGCGTATGAAAGCAACTCCTCTCTATGAGTTTTAGTAGTTCTGCTTTCTGAGGAAGTATTTCGACTCTCTTCTTTTTCCGTATCTGAGCTTTCTGATTCCTGTGAGCTCAATTTTCTTTCTGACACTCTATCTCTCTCCTCTATAATCTCCTTCATGAGTGCCCAAAGGCGGAGAGTGAATCTTTCTGCCTGATTTTTCCTCAGAGCTTTTCCAATTTTTTCCCATGTTCTTTTATTTAAATTACTTACTTCGTGAATCCATGGGCAACAAGATTCTATCTCATCTGAGAGATCTTTCAATGCATTTTTTTCCACCCTGATTCCTCTTGCCTGAAGCAACTTATTTATACTCTGTATTGCTGCTTTTGACTCATTCAAACCCATACTCACTGTCACACCCCCTAGGTGAATTAAAACGCTGGGTCAGTGCCAATCCTCCCTAGCCCCATACTCTTCTTACACACACGGTAACTCTTCTACAATGTAGAAATAAGGCTAGCCCTAGCATCAAAATTGCCTACCATGCAGAATGGTGTACGACCTTTTATCCTTACCTTCTCAATTTTTAGGCAGAGCTCTGCTTTTGACAGTGTGTCCTTTATAAATCCTCCATACCCGAGTCCACGAGTTCAGACGCCATCTGAAACTGCCCGCAGTTTCATGAACTGAGTTCTCTCAGCCAGGAGGGAACAAAGGACCTGAAATAGAGGGTTCAAAATGCAAAGAGAAATCACGAAGCCAAGTTGTGTCCCAATCAAGGCTCCACTTTAATCAGAATAAGCCAGGGTTTTTATAGTCACAGGAGAAACCGAAACCAAGTCTCTAGATTATTCTGTAAAGAAAGTTCAGGTGCCAAAGTCCCCAGGTTCAGAAGATCTTCAGGCAGTGGGCGTACTCAGTTGGTGGGCGTGTTCAGGCGATGGGTGTGCTCAGGCGGTGGGCATGCTCAGGGGGTGGGCATGCTCAGGCGGCTTCTTCAAAGATGAACTGACAGTCAACAGAGAGCCTCTGTCTTAGCTGCCAGGTGTTAGCCCCCAAGCAGAGGCTGCTAGAAGTCCGATGGCTGAGGTGAAGGGGGAAGGTAACAGGCAGGGTGAGAGTCTTGGAAGAAACAGAAGGTAGAGAGGGGAGTATGAATAGTAGAAGGGCCAGCATGTCCAGCCATCATGTACAAGTCTTACAGAACCAAGGCTCAGGGACCTGAAGCATTGTGCAATCCATCACTCATGTGTTTACTAGGGTGGGGTATGATGTGCTCTGCAATGGGCATCCTTCTCCTCCTACACATAGAATTTCTGAGGGGCCTGACGCATTCACTGACTCTAGCCACTATCACACCAGGCTGAAGGTCATTCCATGGTAGGGGTCACTGTGGAGAGGGTGAGGTCCCACTTGCTATTAGTTCTGTTCTTAGCAAGCTTTGCCTCAGCTAGACAGAGAGAAAGGTACTGTGTGTGGCACTGCAGGAGCTGGTTCTGATCCAGAAGTGACAGAGGGGAGAATTCATGCTTGAGCTGCTGAGGTGTGGTGGCACACGCTTTCAACTCCAGTACTTGGAAGGTAGAGGCAGGAGGATCTCTGTGAGTTTGAGGCTAGCCTAATCTACATAGTGAGTTCCAGAACAGCCAGAGCTACATAGTGAGACCCTGTCTTAAAAAAGAAATCTTAAAAAAGACAGTTGATAAAAGTCACAATGTCTTCATGGGGTACTCAGTGCAGCTGGCTCACACTGGAACCTACTCCTTGGGCTTTTCTGCACCCCCCCAGGCACTCTTGAAACAGGTACAGCCCCTCACTGAGACACCCTAACTTAGGCCATGAGTTAGGGAGCCAGTCCTCACCTCCATAGAAGAACCCTGAGTTCTTCAGGTGCCATGCTGTGAGCTATACTGCTCTTTCCTGGTTAACCCAGAGTCAAGTCTATACACATACATGGGTCCTGCTCACAGTCGGGTCTCAAATCACCAATATCTGCCCTCACTCTGCTCATGCAGGGCCTAAACTCAGAGCCTCTATTCTTTGAGGTCTCCTGGATCTGAGGGGGACTGGGCCAGGAGGGACGAATATGTGAACCCCCATCTTTACTTCCTTCTGGTGTAAAAAGACAAAGTTGGATCCTGAGGTGGTAAACGCATAAGCTCAGCCTTATAAACTCATGGCCCCAAGTGTGATGCCACCTTTACATGAATGTCATAGAAGAGACAAGTCCCCTTTGGAAGCACTGACAGTGTCCTTCTGTGTATTTTCGAGTATATCGATCTCTAACTAGCCCCAACTAGGTTGTGGCTCTGGGGTGGAAAGCCATCTTTCACCAAACTGTGCTTATCTCAAGAAGGCAGTTGGCTTAATAGAAATATTAAGTATCAGATTACGTGGACAATGTGACCAGACTCTAAACTGTCAGGTAGGACCCACTCTTGATTAACTATGACCAGAAGGGAATGGAATTTAAATGGTAATATGTTTAGTGGTGAGAAACCCTTGTCTTAGTTGGGGTTTCTGTTGCTGCAATGAAACGCCATGAACAAGAAGAGCAAGTTGGGGAGGAAAGGGTTTACTCGGATTACACTTCTGTATTGTTCTTCATCACCAAAGGAAGTCAGGACAGAAATTCCAGCAGGGCTGGAACATGGTGGCAGGAGCTGATGCAGAGCCCATGGAGGAGTGCTGCTTACTGATTTGCTCCTCATGGCTTGCTCAGCCTGTTTTCTTGTAGAACGAAGGACCACCAGTCCAGGGATGGCACCACCCATAATGGGCTGGTCCCTCCCCCATCAGTCACTAATTAAGAAAATGCCCCACAGCTGGATCTTCTAGGGTCATTTTCTCAATTGAGTTCTTTCTTTTCAGATAACCCTAGATCGTGTTTCAATTTGACATAAGACTAGCCCATACAATTGATGGCTACAGTCCTGTGGTGCCAGACAGTGGAATATGGTGGTTTGAATAGGAATGGCCCTGAGAGACTCATATATTTGACATGTTTGGTCATTAGGGAGTAGTGCTACTTGACACAGATTAGGAGGTGTGTCTTTGCTGGAGGGAGTGTGTTGCTGGGGTTCAGCTTCAGGGTCTCACTTGATCAAGCCATGCCCAGTGTTTCTTCCTGCTGCCTTAGGACCCAAATGTAGAGCTCTCAACTCCTTCTCCAGCACCAGGTCTGCCTGCAGGCCACCGTGCTTGCCACCTGATGACAATGGACTAAACCTCTGAGACTGTCAGCCAGCCCCAGTTAAAGACTTTCCTTTATAAGAGTTGCCATGGTCATGGTGTCTCTTCACAACAATAGAACAGTGACCAAGACACTCCTTAAAGGTAGGGAGGCACAAATACTTCTCCCCAACACTGTCTTGGGAGTAAAAGCGAGGTGAGAACCAGAGTGAGGGGCAGAGTGGTCAGTGCTCACATGTGTTCTGTGTGCTTGAAAGCAGCAAGAGAAGCTAACATGCAGGCGTTGGAATTAATAAGAATTTTAAAAATGGTGCTTGGGGCCTGGAGAGATGGCTCAGTGGTTAAGAATACTGACTGCTCTTCCAGAGGTCCTGAGTTCAATTCCCAGCAACCACATGATGGCTCACAACCATCTGTAATGGGATCTGATGCCCTCTTCTGGTGTACACTGCTACAGTGTACTCATATACATAAAATAAATAAATCTTAAAAATGGTGCTCTACAAAATGCATCTATAAAGATCAAGTTCACTTGTAAATCCCAGTAACAAGCAAAGGACACAACAAGGTAGTGGGTACTTTATATATAAGCCAGTTGTCCCAGATTTATATTTTGTAACCATTAAGACAATGTGACCTGCCCCCAGTTGGAGAAATAGGACAATAGGACAGAGACACAGGGTCTCAAAAATGACCTATGAAGCAGCTTATGGCAATGCACAGACTTTTCAGGAAGCCGGCCAGGAATGTTGGATGCCCACGTGAGAAATGGATGCCATGACAGTTGATGTTTCCCAGGATGGCTGCACTGGGCATCTCCACCTTCAATGTGACCTTGACATTCTTAAACCAAGAGCCCAGAGAGAACTTTACAAATACTGTGACCAATCTGGCTGACACAATAACACGGCTTCACCTGGCTCGTCCGCTCTCTTTCTTACTCCTTCTCTGGGTGCTTGCATGAAATCCTGACACCATAGCATCAGGAAGCAGGAACTGTCCCACAGGAGAAATCCATGCCCTGTGTAAGAGTCAAAGCAGATGCAGGGTCCAGCTGCCTGATGGCTGCAAATGCTGGAAATGTGGTGCTCTCCACTGATGCCCAGAGAGGTGAAGGAATCGTTCATTTTCTCTGCCAGGAAGGAATTAAATGGCAGAAAAGAAATGTTAGCAGAAATCTTGGGAGTTTCTCTTTAGTGTCCCTAGGCTTATTAGTGACAGATTTTAAGAACTGTCACACACAAGCTCAATGAAGATGAAGAACAAGCTCAACCAGAATTCCTCACCATGCAATGAGTGGTTGGTTTGCACCACAAAGTGGCTAATTGTTACATGACCCTAGTGACTTTGGAGATCCATATCTGACACCATACACAAATCTAAACTTGTAGCATAACACACATACCATACATACACACAACACACACAATACACATGCCATCACATACACCATACATACACACACAATATAGACATATCATCACATACACATATGCACACACACCACACGCACATACATCATACATGTACACAACACACATATATACCATACATATACACACAACACACATACATAAACCCACACTATACACTATACATACATGCCATACCACACATGTACACGAACACCACACACATACACACACACACACACACACACCACATATACACATAACACACAGCACACTCACACAGCACACATACACACCATACCACACCACACATGTACACTGACACCATACATACACATGCATATACACACACCACATATTCACTCTCACACACACACACACACACACACACACACACACACACACACACAAGTCCATCCATGGCATTTCTTGGAAGAAGATGTCCAAATGGCAGTAAACTATTTAAAAGTCCTGTCTCATCTGTCTCATGAGTAGTCACAGAAGAGCAAAGCCAGCCACAGTGTGAGACACCATCACACACCCATCAGGCTGGCAGAAAAGCTTGAGCATGCAGGATGTTGCTGAAGGTGTGGCCCAGACAGAACTCCCACTGTGGGAGTCTTAATTGTTTCAACCACTTTGGAAAAGTGGGGCATTTCCTGGGGTGTTTTGGATGTGAGTCCCTGGGAATTACATGCGATGGTTTTAGAGTCGCTACAGATAGTCTAGATTCATCGCAGCAGTGGTCCTCACGGTCACCCTAGTGGATGCATTGAGGTGCATTTGGTCAGTGTCACATGCAGAAACACAGGGTACTCATGACAAGCAGCTTAAACAAACAAACAAAAAGGAATCCAAGAAACAACTCACGTTCAGTTCTACTGGAGTTACGTTCAAAAACAGGTAGGACTGCATGTGGGTAAACACAGGATGTATGTGACCTAGGAAGACCGGGACGCATCAACACAGATGCTATGACAGTGGTCCCTCTTCATGTGGGTGGACAGGATCAGGCTGTGACTAGGAAAGTTTTCCAGCAGCTGATAAAGTTCTACTGGTTGGCCATGTAGGAATTAGCTTGCAATTATCCATAGTTTCTTTTGTTTTAAATAAGAAACATTCTTGTTTTGAGACGCTCAGAGTATTTTCATTTAAAGCAACTTCTTATCACCTAGGGATGATCACTGCTGATGGTTTATGTCCTTTCAATCCTTTCCCTAAATATACATAAAAGATAAATGTGTTTTCAGCAGAATGCCACTGCTGCACTGTACCCATTGTTATCCCTAAAGCCCACAGTTCGGTGACTTTTAATATATTCACAATGTTTGCAACCATCAGTGTTATTTAGTTCCAGCACATGCCATTATTCTAAAAAGAGAATTGATTAGAGTTATTCCTGCCCAACCCTCTCCCTAACCCCTGGAAAACTGAAAATCTATGTCTGTTGCTATTATATATACATGCATATACATATATATATGTAAATATATGTATACACACATATGTATATATATGTATATATACACACATATATATATATATACACACACACATATACATATACACACACATATATCTATATCTATATCTATCTATCTATCTATCTATATGACATGACTGGATCACATAATGTGTGGCTTTTTGCACACAGTTCATTTTCATGAGCATCAGTCCTATTATGTCTGGAAGATGCTGCATTGTCAAGTTTCATGTGCATCAAAGACGCCCACACGTGTTCTTCACCCTTTACCATGGAGTGATGTTCCATTTTCTATGTGCACTCATCTGTGGGTGCCCTGTGATGTAAAGTCCTGTGAGCAGTGCGGAGGGTTCCATTTCTCTACACCCTTTCTACCTAGAGACGTACCCTATTGTGACATGGCAGTGAGGGCAGATGTGGTACCACCCTGTGACTGGCTATCTTCGGCTAATGACTTAGGCTGCAGCATCTTGTTGCCTGGGTGTCACCATTCGGATGCTCTGGGGATCTCTACCTTTAGACGCTTTCCCATTTTAAAACTGTCATTTCATCGTTGAGTTGTAAGAAACCTTCCTCTGGATACACTTCCTGTGCCAGGTCTACAATTTCCCTAGGATTTCTACTATTCTGTGGGCTACCTTTAAAAAAATTTATGCTTTCAGTAAAACAACTGTTTACTTTTGATAAAGTCCAATTTATCTGTTGGGTTTTTTTGGTTGCTTATATTTTTTATATCAAATATAGGAGACAATTGCCTAATTCCAAATTCAAATGTCATTGTTTTAGCATAATCCATTTTCATTGGTTTTTGTACAACATATGAAGGAGACTCAAAGTTGTTCTTCTGCATGTGGCTACTCAATTGCTCCTTGTTGCTGGTGATCTAATGATTCCCTTTCTCATTCAAGTTTGACTATTCTTTTTTATTTAAAAAAATTTCATTCAGTATATTTTAATCATGTTTCCCAGAGCCGGGCAGTGGTGGCGCATGCCTTTAATCTCAGCACTTAGGAGGCAGAGGCAGGCAGATTTCTGAGTTTGAGGCCAGCCTGGTCTACAGAGTGAGTTCCAGGACAACCAGGGCTACACAGAGA
>JADRCD010195868.1:32775-47696 GCA_019843815.1 Montemys delectorum | reverse complement strand
CTTTCTTTCTTTCTTTCTTTCTTTCTTTCTTTCTTTCTTTCTTTCTTTCTTTCTTTCTTTTTTGTCAGTTAAACCAAGATTGTTGAGAGGCAGTGTAGTGAGCAGCTGAGAGTCTGTTTCAAGAGCTCACCGTTAATCATTGTCTCCTTAAACTGGATTGTTTTCAAAAGAAGGGTTTTTACTTTAACATCCCTGTTAGGCCACTACCCACCAGAGGTAATGGAAAGGAAAGGTTAACATGGCAAAGGGGGATGAGGACAGGTTTAGAAGTAGTTCTTTAGGGGTGACTCCAGTCTTTGTTTTCAGGATATCAGCAGTTCAGTTTATATGAACCTGCAGTGGTAACTTGGTTCACTTGCAAACAACATTCACAAATCAGCAATGGCAGAAGAAGCTGCGAGTTTTTGCCAGTTGGCCCCTGAGTAGGTAGAAGAGGTGAGAAGCTACCAGAATATCACAAGAAGTTTCTCTCTATGAAGTCACGAAAGACCAGCATCAGCAAAGCCCAAGGAAGACCCGCAAAGAGTTGCAAGGCAAACCAATGCCAGAGTACTGTCCACTGTCGGTTGGGTTATACTTTATACTCTTTCCAAACTTCACATGTCATCTTAAGTGCTCACTCCAGAAAAATATCAAAAGTCCTTTTCTGAGGTAGCTTCCAGAAAAACACTACTTGTCTGTACTCAACAAAACATTCTCTAATGAGACAATTTGCAGAAAAAAAATCACATGACAAAACTGAGTCTCCAAAGAAACTAGAAATTTTCACTTCACAGGATTTTAAGTTACTGAAAACTGTGGTTATAATTTGCATGAGAAAAAAATCTATGTGAATAAGGGATTCTCTGGTTAATTTAGTTTTTATACTTAATATAAAGTAACTCAGTAAAACAAACTAAGTGTTACATAAGGTCAAAGGACAGAGATATTTTACTGGTCATGTTTCCACTATCTTGTGTATTTTATTACATTTTCTGATAGTATAAAACCATATAATACTCTTTTTATGGTAGAACCTTTAAAATGATATGAATCTTGGAAGCCATACTATCAAGTAGAAGCATAAATTTACAGATATATTGGGAAAAATAGCACTAATAGACAATTGTTTTTGTTTAATTAATGACATTTAGTTAGTAGTTAAAACACTTTCTAAAAACATGTTGGCTACCTTCTATGCATGAGAATATGTACATTTCTAAACTTTTAAGGAATTTGTTGCACTCAAAATATTCTGAAAGATTTTGACAGTAAATACTGGTTACAGAAAGTTTCAACTTTTAAAGTTGTCTTCCATTTCTATCCAAATCAGCCAACTACAAATTTTAAAGTTCATAAATAGAATAGAGTTTAAGTTTAAAAACATACGATTTTAACTTGACATTATTCTAGACATTGCTGGAAATTTTGGTTAATCTTTCCAAATATATTAACTTCAATTGTATGAATATTCAACATAAAGCAGTTTTGCTTCTGTTGGTATTACCAAATTTTCCTGTAATGCCAAAAATGGATTCTCAATTATTTTCTTATCACTGCTGTAGGTTTTCATTCATTCCAGAGAATTATATGAATACCATGACACTTTAGTTAGATTTATTTACATATTTAGAGTGACATGTAGATACTTTACTTTGCCATATATTTTGTGTTTTTCTTCCTTCTTTTTCTGAAATGTAGTTACCCATTTATATGCATATTCATTTCTTTTTCCTGTTTTAGGAAGGCTATTTGTAGTGGACTTTTGTTTTTTACCTACCCACACATTGAGATATATGTTGAATCCCTGCTCCATAGTGTGCTGCTCTTTACAGTAGCTGTATTATGCCTAGAAAATGGCAGTTCCTTCACAGGACCAAGGGCCTCTCCTCAGTGTAGGGAAATGCCAGGATCAGTAAGTGGATGTGGCATGTAGGGGGATGGAGAGGGGGAAGGGGGCCTTCGGGGGGGGCAGGAAAGAGGATAACATTTGAAATGTAAATAAAGAAAATATGTTATAATAATAATAATAATAATAGAATGTGCAAACCAAGTAAGAGAAAATAAAAGATAAGTTTCTGAAGGTGGAAAAAAAAATGGAAAATGGCAGTTCCTAGCTCTTGACCCTATTTTGTGGCTACTACATTCTTGTCACCCTCTCTTCTACCATATTTCTTCAGCCATAGAGAGGGTGTTATAATTTTTTTAGAGTTTGAGCCCCAATTTTCACTTATGTTTGGTGTCTCGGGAAACTATGTGTCTGTCTTTTCATTTACCTCCATTCTCTGCGAAGAGAAACTTCTCTGATTAAGGATAAAATAGCATTTTCATTTGGATGTGAACATAAATATTCAGGGAACATATTTGCATAATTCTTAATTCTTTCTTTTTATTCCCAGCTAATTATTCTAATTTCAATATCTGAAGGCAGTATTATTACATGTTCTTGCCTGCTTTCTGTTGTGATGCTATACACGCAGACCATAAGTACCTAGGGAAAGAAAGGGCTTATTTTATCCTATAAGCTATAATTCATCATTCTAGGAAAGTCAGGAAAGGAACTATAGTCAACTTGAAACTTAAACCATGGGGAAATGCTGCTTACCAGCTTTCTCCCTGCTTCAGCTCAGCTAACTTTCTCACAAAATCCTGTACCATTGGGTTAGGGGTGACACTATCAACTATGGCGTAGGCTCTTCTATATCAATTATCATTCAAGAAAATGCCCATAGACATTCTCTTTGGATAATCTAATGAAGATTCAAGACTCCCTTTCCCAGGTGTGTCATATTTCCCACTAAGATTAGCTTTGCCACACTGTATTTTTTTTATAAGGTTTAAGAAATTCACGTTTTAATCGATTTTGTCCCCTTTGCCAAACAGGAGAAAAGTTTTCAGCAACAGAAAGAGAAAAACAACTTTGATAACATTCTGTCACTCCCAAACTCTGGAACTGATGTTGGACTCCACCTCAAATGGAACTAGTTCCCTACCAGTTTGCACATACCTAATGCTTAGTTCTGTAGATTCTTTAATGAGACCATGGAGTTGGCATTATCTTTCAGTTTTCTAGATTTTGGTTTCAAACCTGGGGGATTATTTTCCAGACACTAGGGAATGGGTCCTTTTTCACTTCTTTTCCTCTTCTTTAAAATTAGGAACCTTCTATTTGGAGGATTAACCTATCAACACAAAGCTCGATTCTAGCTCATAGTAATATTTTTATTTAGAAGGCTACAGTGTCGATGGCTTATGATACATAGAGTAAGTTGGGAAATGACAGGTGCAATATAGACACAATTTTGCTTTAAGACTATTTAAGATATTTTAGTTATCCTTATCTTTATCCAAATAAGATACTTTAGATATCCTTAAATATTTAAGGATATATGAGTGGAAATATTCAAATTAGACAATGTTGAAAGTGAACAGCTCAAATACTTGTGTTCATTGGTACTATACAAAATGTAATGGCTTTAACAGTTAGGTTGTTGGACATTACTTGGAATGTTCAGTGAGTTGGTTTCAGATTCTTCTCTATGATTCTTCTACATGAGGGAGAAAAGAGAAACATATTTTGTGTTGGGATACAGAGGATTGAGGAAAAATGGCAGAGAAACTCTCACCTTAATTCAGGATGTAGTCAATATGAGGACCAAACTAAATATTGAACTAAAAACTAATTGAGAATTCTCGTCATCCACAATATAACAGAACTCCTAACAGTATATCCTGTGATTTAATCACTTTCAGTTATGTGGTAGACACTATATGAAGCACCAACTATGCTCGTGCCTGTTTGACTTATTCATAGATTACACACTTTAAATGGATCTCTACAATCTAAATCAATATCTAGCCATATTGGGCATTGAAATATTTTGTTTTCAATGGAGGAAACAAAGGAGGAAAAAGAAAGCTCTCTTCTGCTGTAGAACCTAATTGTAGTAGGGTAGTCAGCAACGAAACAAGAACTAACAAAAAGAAGGTTATTTCAAAACACACTCCACTGAAAAAAATGGAACACAGGAGTCATTATTGAGAGATAAAGTGAAGGGGAGGGGAGGTTAAGTAACACTGGAAAACCAGGCCAAGCCGGAACAGGAAGCCCTATCTGAAGATAGCTCAAAATGCTGAGAATGGAGATCAGAGGGCAGCACTGCAGGTGAGAGCAAGCAGCAGCTGTGGGAAGGTTTCTTAGGGAGAGGTATAGGGTTATGAGAAGGGTGCAGGCTGAACACAGAGAGTCTGAAGACCAAGAAGAGAGCGACTGCTGGTTATGGCTTCTATGACACAGAGTAGCATCAGATTCATTTTAGCCATACAGGTTACATTGATACATTGGAATGGCTGCATGCTTTATGCAGGAAAGTGTCAATTTCAGTTGTTAGGGTACAGTTAGGAAAGAGTCCGAACATGGATGAGAGAGATATCGGAGATACTAGTGTAATCCTCCTGAAGAAGGAGGGCACAGCTACATTAGAATAATTTTTAGAGACAAAGAGTGAGATGAGCTTTCAAAGATTATTGTTGGAATATATTGATGGAAAACATACACACACACACACACACACACACACATACACACACACTAAGTGAAAGAGAAACATTAGTTAGGCAAGGAGATGGACATACTATTTTTAAGAATCACTTTATAGTCAGGCTCTCACTTGCAGTGTTATAAAACCCCAAAATATCATAGCTTGAAAAAAATAGACATTCATTTCTTTGTAATAAATAGCCTAGAGTTAGCTCAAGTCTGATATCCAGGAAGTCATAGGGTGAAGATTCTGTGATTTCATTGTTTCTGCCTCTTCCACTCGTGTTTCCTTTTGTACCTTCCTTTGCTCAGGTCTCAGTCAGTAGGACAAAGATGGGGCCACCAGGATGCACCTCTTTCTTACAACTCTGATTTGCACATACCACTCATAGCCTCTTGTCTGAAACCATGATATATAGTCTAGCTTACCTCAGAGTGCAGTGCAGGGAGCGGGACTTGCTATCCTTGCTACATGCTCGGACTCAATAACTAAGACTACCTACATCAACATGACAAGGCTGTCAGGCCTGAGAACTACAAGACCTGTGTCAATATGACCTATTTGCTTTCTCCAGAGCAGAAGAGAGAAGACTATAAATCAATCATTAGCTCCAGCACTTGCTATAGTAACTTGTAAGCCAATTTGTCTGTAACAACGGTATTTTACTCACCTTTGCAAAAAGGTTGCCCAGAAAACACAAGTTTACTTCTTAGAAGTTTGTCATTCTTGCATGCCTGTGCCTTGAACTTCACCCAAATCCAGTGAGTTCTTACCACTGGAGACCTGTTAATACCAGCTGAGGGCAGAACCCAAACCTCAGAACTGTATTATTAAACAGCACCTTCTTATAAACTAAAGTTTGTACAGAGCATGATCTTATAATACAGAGAGAAAAACTCAAACTTGCTTTTGTCTAGTTAGTGGACTAGCTTCTTCTTAGTCATCTAATAGGGTCCTACTGAGGTTCTCTCAAGGACACTACCAAAGACCATGACTTATGAAAGATCTTGTTCCACAGAGGCTGTTGGCCCTCCCTTGAGGCCAACGGGATGGAACAAAGTATGGGTAGTCTCAGCTCCATTTGTCTTTCATTGACCCACAAGTTCAGCTCATATTATCTCCCTAAGTAATTGACTCTGTTCTAGAAATATTTTGATAACTAGTATAGTTTATAAAATGTCAGCTTTATCTTGTGATTCATAAAGCCATGATTGTGTTTTTTTCTACCAATTCTTGTCTCCCATGGTTTGAATGTATGAATCATGTCTGTGAGGTCTGACGTTATGACATGTCCACCATCCCTGAGGATAAGTCTCTTGCTGGATCCTGAAGATAGAACATTCAGGACTTCTGGACATGGCGTTGTTCTTCAGATTGTCAATGTCTGGGCCTCATCTAGGCCTTGCCTGTACTCTCCTGACCCCATGCATTCATGTTGTAACTCTAATCCATCTGACTTTCTAAATGGCACATTTTTTGCCGAGACCATTTAGGATTGAGGTTTATTTTTTTAAAGAAGAGTTTTGAGGTAGATTCTCGTAACTTGAATGAGGTATTCCCCAATATTCTTGGGTCCAATCTTCTGAATTCTTGGTCCACATCGGTGACCCTGTGTGTCTGTTTACAGTGTTGTCCTGCTGGCAGGCTTTGAGTTTTCAAAAGCCAACTGTTATTTCCAGCAGCTCTTTCTGATTATGCTTGTGGTTCAAGGAAAAATGTCCTCAGCTGCTCCATCTGTCCACCACCTCCTACCTCTGTTCTGCTGGCTGGACTCATGCTACTAGTGACTGGAACCCTGTGCCAAATCAACTTTTCCCCTGATAAATTGCCTTGATCATAACAGTAAAAATATAACTAAGTCAAGGGTTATAGGTCTATAGTTTTATTGCAGCAAAATTGGCGATTTGGTGTACATATTACATTTGAGCAAAAAATTATAGAAATGTCAAACACATTTCTTAAAAGAATTTAAAAGGATGGTAAAATGTTTCAGCAGATGGGGGCACCAGCACATGGGTCTGATGACCTGAGTTTGATTCCTTATCTCAAAAACTGGGAGGAAACTTGACTTCTCTGTTATCTTGACCCCCAGAAGCCTGCTGTGAAGAGAGAAATGTACACATGTACACATGCGCATGTGTATGCACTCACACACAGTCACACACAGTCATGTGTGCATGCATGTGTGTGTGCACATACCATTCCCTACTAGCTTGCTCTTGCATTCATAGCCTACCCTCTGAAGTTCTTTTTACATTTGCTTTTGAGGATTTCTTTTAAGGTGGCCACTAATATTTTTGTGTCAGAAAGATGAACACCCACTTGTGTGTTCACTAGCTCAATTATTTCAGTATGTCTATTTTAACAAATCTTTATAGGCTTATTAAGTTTAAAACTCAAATTTCCTTCTGTAGTTTTTAGTGCCAGTTCTATTGGCTATTCTTGAGAGAAAAATTTCATTCCTTTGACTTGTCTGGCTTGTCCTGGCTATCAGCATTTCTTGGCTTCCTCACCACTATCAATACCCATCCTCAAAGCAAGTGAAGGAGTGTTGTCAAATCTCTTGTTTTGTATGTGTATGTGTGTGTGTGTGTGTGTGTGTGTGTGTGTGTGTGTGTGTGTTTGGTGTAATTGGTGATCATGGTAGAATGCTAAAGGGGTATTGAGATTTTATAAATATTATACAATGAAAGTGCCTCCAATTAACATTGTAACATTGAAGACAGAGTGGAGTTTCCACCCAGCACTTCAAGATGATCATTGCCCCTTGTTCTCTCTCTCTATCTGATCAAATTTTATTATTTCTTTGTGGAGAAAGCATGCCAAGCCCTTTCCCTGGCTTCAAATGCACACAGTGCCCTTTCTCTATAGCTGTGTGATGTGCACAGCACACTGTAACTGCTCTCTCCTTCCTTATGCAAGTTATCACTGGTTGCAGTCTTTCCCGTTACTCCTTCCCCAGTCATTCCCACTCATCCCAGGCGGCAGTACCAGCATCTACTCTACTCCACTGCTGGAAGAACCTTTTTACATCCCACATTTGAATGAAATCATGTAGTACTTGTCTTTCTGTGCCTGGCTTATTTCACTAAGCATAATGATCTCCAATTTTCTCTCTGTTGCTGCAAATGACAGGACTTCATTCTTTTTATGACTGAATAGTATTCCACTGTGTACATACGCCACATTTCTTTATCCATTCATCATTTGACAGACAATTAAGTTGATTGTATATCTTAGCTATTGTGCATATCGCTGCAGTAAACATGGGAATACAGATGTCTCTTTGATGGACTGATTTCATTTCCTTTGGACTTGAGCCCAGCAGTGGGATTGCTGAATCATACCGGAGTTCTCCACACAGTTTCTCACAATGAGTTAATTTACATTCCCTCTGAAGAAATGTCCATCTTAGTCAGCACTTCTCTTCCTCCACATCCTGCCAGTACTTGCTCCCTTTTGTTTTTTGATAATAGCTGATTTAACTAGGGTGAGCACTCATGAAGCATTTGATTCACATTTCTCTGGTGATCAATGATGTGAAGCACTTTTCCCTTATACCGGATGGCCATTTTGTTTCTTCATTTGGAGGGCATTTGAGTCTACCATCTATTTTTAAATCAGATTATTTAAATTTCTTTCAAGAGTGAGAGCTAACACATTCTGGAAATGAAGCTCATGTGGAAGATACAGTTGTCAAATCTTTTCTCTCTTCTTGTAGGTTTGGATTCTCTGCCAGGAAGAAGGTTTTTGGTTTGATGTTTCTTCCTTGCCTAATTTTGATTTTTGTTCCCTCTGTTTTAAGGACATTTATCAAAACAAACAAACAAACAAACAAACAGACAAAACAAGCAAACAATACAAAATCTAGAAGTCTTTCCCCATCTATTTTTCTATCTAGAACTTTCACAGCCTTATGGTTTGTGCTTGTATTCCCCTTCTGTTTAAATTTTTAACTAGTGAGAATGTTTTCCCAAAACCCTTAATTGAAAAGAATATCATTACTTCAGTGTGTTTTTCCTAGAATCTTCATTGAAGATCAGTTGATGAATGGCATATGGGTTAGCTTATAGGATCACTACTTTGTTCAATAGTTATATATATATATATATATATATATATATATATATATATATATATATATATCTGCATTTAACACAACTGCCATGGTATTTAAATAATACATTTTAATAATTAAATTTTTAAAATTAGTATACAAGGGGCTGGAGAGGGGATTTGGTGCTTACAGCTCTTCCAGAGGACCAGAGCTTAATTTCTAGCACCCACTTCTGCAGTTCACAACCATTTGTACGTCTGACTCAAGGGAATCTAATGTCCTCTTCTGTCTTCTATGTGTACCTAAGCAAGCTTGCACACATGTGGCATAAACTCACATAGACAGACATGCATATGCATAATTAAAAAGAAAATTAATCTTTAACTAGTACACAAGTGAAAGCTTTCAATTCTGGGCTTGTTTACTTATTTATTTATCAATTTATTTTTTTATGTTACAAATGTTATCCCCTTCCTGGTCTCCCTTTTTGAACCCCCTCTCATCTCCCTCCCTTTTGCCTCTAAGAGGGTGTCCCTCACCCACCCATTACTGCCTCACCCCTCTAGCATCCCCCTTCTCTAGGGCATCAAGCCTTCACAGCACCCAGTGCTTCCCATCCCACTGATGGGAATCCTCTGCTACATATATAGCAGGAGCTATGGACCAGCACATGTATACTCTGTGGTTAGTGGTTTAGTACCTGGGAGCTCTTGAGGGTCTGGTTAGTTGATACTGTTGTTTTTCCCATGGGGTTGCAATCCCTTTCAACTCCTTCATTCCTTGCCCTAATGTGTCCTTGGGGTCCTCAGTCTTAGTCCAATGGTTGGCTGTGAATATCTGCATCTGTATTAGTCAGGTGCTGGCAGGGGATAGCCATACGAGGCTTCTGTCTGCAAGCACATCTTGGCAGCAATAGTTTGGTGTCTACAGATAGGATGGATAACATGGTGGGATGGTCTCTTGATGGCCTTTCCTTCAGCTTCAAACATCCTTTTCTGTCGATAACTTTTGTCGAAAATCTACTCCTCTCCCTCGGTTGGACCCCTCTACATTTCCTGCCAACATCCTTCTTCTCCTTACTTGACCACCTTTGCTTTCATGTCAGTGTATTCTCTTAGCTTCTGCCTCTCTGCCTTTTCTCCTCTTCTTCTTCTCCACCAACCTTCACTTCTGACCTGTTTTTTTCCACCCTCACAGCTAGGATTCATATGTGAAGAAAGCCTGCAGTGTTTGTCTTTCTGAGTCTAATATATTCTGCTTAAGGTGAGTGAACAGCTCCAGTTCTACACATTCTCTCCCAAATGTCCTGGTTTCATTTCTCTTCATGGATGAATAAAATACATTGGTGTATGTTCCTTACAGTTCCTTCAGCTTTCTTTGATAATGAACTTCAGGCTGCCTCCATTTCTTAGCGATTGTAAATAAAGGAACAGCAAACATGGTATGTAAGAGGACCTGAGAACTTCTGTGCATATAGCAAGAAATGAATCACATGATAGACCTATTTTTAGAAGCTTTTAGCACCCTGTATACTGACTTCCATGTTAGCCACATCAGTTAGCACTCCTACCAATGAATAAGATATACCCTTTCTATGTCCTCTTCTGATTTACTGTCATGTGCTCTCTTGATGATAGCCATTCTAGGGAGAGAAGGAATCTCAAACCAGTTTCAATTTGCATTTCTCTGATGGCTAAATATGTGGAATACTTTCCTAAGTATGTGTTGGCTATTTGTATTTCTTCCTTTGAGAACTGTATGGTTAGTTGATTCACAGTTTGTTGATGCAAAGATTCTTTTGCATGTTTAATTTTTATGATTTGTGACACCTCTAGGTCTCATCTCTGTGTGGAGTGTATAGAAAAGATTCTCTCACACTCTGCACGTTCCCTCTTCACTCTGCTGTTCACTTCCCTTGCTGAGCAGACACTTCTCAATTATTTGTAGCACCATTTTTCAGTGCATGGGGTTCGTTTTCTTTTTTCTTTTTTTCTTTTTTTTTAAACTTTTATTGCATTATGATGAGAAAAGTTACATGATTTCAATTTATCTGAATTTATTAACATTTAAAAATATATTTTAAGTAAATAGAATTAAATCACATTCTTGTTTCCCTTTTGTACCCCCACTCCTCACTGAATATATTTTAAAATTTATTTATTTATTTATTTATTTATTTATTTATTTATTTATTTATTTTTGAGAGTTTCTCCCCTCACCTTCTATAGCACTCTGCAGAGATGACCCTGGACATGAGAATTGCAAGGGAGCCATCCAGAGGGTGAGGGTATGTGTGTGAGACTGAACACCAATGGACTCTTGTCTGCTGTGCGGTGGAGGGGACACAGGAAAGATGCTCTCTTCCTGTCCCTACTCCCCTGTCACCTATGGCAGGTAGAAGAGCTGACCCTAGGATCATGAGAGTGGGAAAACTGGCCATGTTTCTAACACTTGAGAGAATGACAGCTTTCCTGGGCAGCAGGGTAGAGTTGGCCCTGATAGTGTGGGTGTGGATGAGTTAGCCCAAAAGGGCACCAGAGCTGGAGGAATATCTTTGCCCTTTGCTGGCAGCAGCATTGAATGGGCCAGCTGGGGCAGAGTAGGAGAGCTAACCACAGTAGTGTGGGTGTTCTGATTATAAAAAGAGAAAGAACTATAAGAATATGTTCTGCGAGGTGTGGGGGAAGGGAGTGCCTCGGAGGGCCTATGCTGAGGCGTCTCTTCCACGAGGGACCAGACAGACATATGCCCTGAGTTCATTCAGGGTATAGGGAGGGGAGTTAAGAGGGCAGCAGAGGCAAAGAAAGGCAGAGATACAGAGAGAGTAGAGAAGTAGGGGATGGCAATGAGCATGTAGAGAGAGGGAGAAGGGAATGGAGAGAGAGGGGTAACAAAGGGGCAAGAGGCAAGGGAGAGATGCAGGAGTAAGAGCAGCATGCAACTTTTATAGGGCCAGGTCTACCTGGCCATTGCCAGGTAGTCATGAGGAGGAGCATACTTGGTTGTTGCCAGGTGTCTGTGGGGGTGGAGTTTATACAGAATGCTAACAGTGGGTACAAGAGAGCTTGTGACTGACTAGTTCAGATAACTCCTAGGCCCTACTCCAACGTCTACTCCACTAATGAACTGCTGGAGTGAGGTGAAGGATCAGTTATACAGATCCAAAACTCCAAGATCTCCATGACACAGGACAACAAGAAGATGTAAGTTAGTCAAGGAGTACAGTGAGGTTCCAGTACAAGCAAGACGCCTCTACTAGACCAATGACTCACTGCAACGAATATTTGCAAGCAAAGAATTGTAGATAAAAGGGATATACTGTGACACACTACAGCTTACACAGTGAGATTTTTTCCCCCTTTATTGATAGGGGGAGGTTGGAAGTGTGGAGGGTGGGTATGAGGGGAGGGGTAGATGAATGAGGTGGTGGTGCTTAGTGTGAAATTCAAAATGAACCGATATAAAGTTCTTTAAAAAGAAAAAAACCCCAAGAATTTCTTTATTTATAGTTTTTTGTTTTCCCTTCAGAAACTTCAGTGCTTGTATTAAGATAGTTAATCCATTTTAAATTGATTTTTTACAGAGTCATTCAGGTGAGTCTAGTTTCAATTTGCATGCAGATATTCAGCTGTCTTTGTACCATCTTCAGAGACTCTGTCCTGTCTAAAAACTTAGCTCCAGGTATATGAGCTTATTTTGGGGGCCACTGTTCTATCTTGTTGGTTTTTACTTCTGTTGCTATGTAGTTTTATCATGTTGGCTCTGTAATATAATTTGAGGTCAGATTTATAATACTGTGAACTCTGATATTTGTTTATAGTTCAGCTCTTTAGGGTCTTTCATGTTTCTGTGTGGAATTTAGAATTTAGAATTACTCAATTTTGTTCTGAGAAGAAAGTCATGGGAATTTTGATGTGAATTGCATCATTTGTACCTTGCTTTTGTTAAAATAGCCATCTTTACAAAGTTAATGCTGCCAGTTCATGATCATTGAAACAATCTCCATTTTCTAGTGTTTTCTTCAATCTATTTCTTGAGTATAAAAGTCTTCCACTAATTTGGTGAAGTTTATTCTTAGATTCTTTGAAGGTATTCTGAATTAAATATTTATTCTTATTTCTTTCTTAGTTCATTATTGGTGAAAAAAGTTGTTGTTCTATTATATGTTGATTTTGTATTCTGCTCCCTTGGTGGAAAGTTTCCATGGATCTAAGAATTTTACTGTGAAGTCCACAAGGTCTTGTAAGTACAGTTTATGCGCTCTGTAGATAAGGGTAATTCAACTCTCTGCCCTTTCTAATTTGTATCTCTCTCTTCCTCTCTTCCTCTCTCTCTCTCTCTCTCTCTCTCTCTCTCTCTCTCTCTCTCTCACACACACACACACACACACACACACACACACACAATTGCTCTAGCTTGCATTCTGAACACTGTATTAAATGATAAGTAATAGAGTGGACACCATCATTCTTTTCTTTCAGCTTTTATAGGAAATTTCTAGTTTTCCTTCATTTAGTATAATGTTGATTGTACACCAGCCATTTAACTATTATGTTGAAATATAATTAGTGTTATGTTCTATCTAACCCCCACTACTTTTGGGCTTTTATCATGAGGCCTGATTGAAATTTGTCAACTATTGTTTCTACCTCTTTGGAGCATACCATGCATTTGTGTGCTCATGCTGCTCACATAGTATAATTCAGTTATTTATTTGTGTAGGATGCAAGCTTACACGGCTGTGATGAAACCAACTTGGTAGTGACATGTGACTTTCTTAAAATTTTTAGGATTATTTATTTTAGATGTGGAAATGATTTACTAGCATGTATGTATGCACCCAGTGCATACTCGATGTCCATGGAGGACAGAGGAAGGTGTCAAATCACCTGAAAGTGGAATTATAGGAGGTTGTGAACCCTCATGTGGATGTGAGTATCTGAAGTTGATTCTTCTATTAGAGCAACAATTGCATTCTTAACCAGTGAGTCATATTTTCAGCCCATTAATATACTTTTAAATTCAATGTAGATTTTATTGAGAATTTGTTAGCTATGTTCTGTAGGGAGATTGGTGCATAGTATACTGTTTTTGGTTTATCATTGTACCATTTAAGCATAAGGACAATTACTGTTTTTGCACAAGCCATTTGGAAATATTTCTTGTATTTGTATTGCATATAATATCCAATTAGTGTTACTATTAGGTTTTTCTTTCAGGTTTGATAGAAGTCTGCTGCAAATTTATCTTGCCCTGGAAATTCACTTATTGAATACATTTAGTTGCTTCTCCAATCTCATTGTTTTCTATGTGTGTTTACGTTTTCTTGATTAATTTTTATAACTCAAATGTATTTTTAATGTTATCCATGCCTTCTAGAATTTTGAGCTTTTTGGAATATCCATTTTCAAAGTCTGCCCTTATGATACTCTCAATTCCACTGAATTTTGTTGTAGCAACTCTGGTTCATTACATTTATTTTACCACTGTCTTAATAAAGACCCTTTTCTGTTTTGGTTAACTTGCCTAGAGATTTATCAATCTTGTTTATATTTTCAAAGAACCAACTATTATTGATTCCATGCTTTGTTCTTTTGCTCTCTACTTTAATATTTCTGTCCTAATCTGTTTTATTTCTTACCATCTACAATTTCCTTCTATCCTAACACTTAATAGTTCTTCACATTTACTTCTTTGAAGATTGACTTTTTTATTGTTTTTTATTCTAGGGCACTGAGGTGCATCATTAGGTTATTTATTTGAGATATTTCTAATTTTCATTTGTAGATCCTGGATTATTTACTTTTTTGAAAGGAGACTTACTTTCAGTCTCCATTTTGTTTCCTGATTCTTACCCATACAGACTCTCAGCTTCTTTACATATGTTAGTAATCATATTGAAAATAGATTCTACATTATACTCCATCCTGTCTTCATTTAGATATCAGATGCTTTATTGTTCATTTGTATATAATGCCTGTCTCTCTTTTAAAATTGAAAACAGTATTTTCCCCTTGTGTAAAGAATCCTGATTAGGGTGTCCTCTACCTCCATGCCTCCCAGCCTCTCCCCATCCCTCCTCCCTTCTATGTCTTCATCCATTCTTTTTCTCAATAGTAGATAAAGAGGTTTCTAAGGGATAATAATAAAATATAATATAGGAGGATACAACAAAACTGACATATCAGAATTGTACAAAACAAACAAGGAAAATAACCCAAGACACAAGAAACAGATAGATACTTACGGGTTTACAGTTCAGCAATCTCATAAAATACTAATCTGGAACCCCTGATATATGTATACATATCCCGATATATCTATCCCTGACACACACACACACG
>JADRCD010195868.1:25275-30275 GCA_019843815.1 Montemys delectorum | reverse complement strand
GGGTCCAGAAACACAGCTTTCACATATTGGCCCAAAGATCAGGAACATAAGCATTGTCAAATACCAGGCCTGATACTAGGCTTCAAGTCAAAAGGCTGGTCATATTTCCATTTCCTTATCCTGGGATCATAGAGAAGTCTACAAAGATGAGTCCTTCTTGATTGATAATCTTACAAGCAAATGAGGCAGAGTCAGGGATATTGGAGGCAAAATGGAAATTGTACAAATTTTCATGAACTGTAGCATGACTTAGTCAAGAAAATTCTAATGACTGTGAATGGTTAATGATGAGGATGAATATCTTGGAGTGCTGGTAGCTGACTCAGAAATAATGGTTGGGCTAAAAATGATGATTTTTTCTATGGAATCCTCAAGCTTTATCACTGATAATTTAAGCATTAAAAATCCAAAGGAAAATTTAATTAGAATGTATAATCTCCTGTGGATCATTAAGCTGTTACACTATATAATATTGCTCTCAGATTTTGTAAATGGTTATCTTTTAACAGACAAAGCATTGCCTTCTCTTAAGGGAGACATAATGTTTCTAGATGGAAAATCTAAAACGCAAAGCTCCATCTCATAAGAGAAGTGCCCATGATCTCTTCAGTTCATGTTTTTTGTCAACAAAAATTGCATTTATCTGTTTTTTACTTTGAGACATTCTGTGCTGAGGATGGAACCCAGGAACATGTGCATGTAGGCAAGCAGTCTACAAATGACTTCTATCCTCCACCTTAGGTAATGAACTTTTATTTATTTATTGATTTTTAAATTGGATATGTATCTGTATACTTCAGTGTAGCTGGCTAGGTAGGTAAGATCAACTAAATTCCTTTGGAGCTGTAGTTAGAGGAGGTATAAGCTGAAATAATGGATGCTAGGAACTGTGGATTTCTCTGCAAGAGAACAGCCTACTCTAAACTGCTAAGCAATTTCACCAGCAAAGATTACACATATACACATACACACACATATACACATACATATAAATGTGTGTGTATGTGTATATATGGAAAGAGGGAGAAGGCGGGAGAATCTCTAACACATCACAAGATCTAGTAGTTTGAATCTTCCACTACGAGTCATGGACGTATGGGCGTACTTCATTGTATTCTCTGAGGGACACAGAGTTGGGTACAATTATTTCATTTTACAGATGAAAAGACTGGGAAAAAGTGCACCATGGTATCAGAAGCAAGTAACTTCTTTATTTATCACACAAACAATCCATCCTTCTGGGGGCTATGAGTGGAACTGAGGGTTAGAGGGCATCTGTCACTCATCACTGTTTTCCCTACACGTACCCCAGGTGGCATGTGATTTGCCACCATTTGCAGGATGCTGACTTAGAGGCCAGGGCTATCATGCAGAGCCTATGTTCCTCTACTTGGACCAAGCCCAGAGTGAAATTGCAAGTAACTTGCTTCTCATAAGCTGGTTATTATGCTTAGATAAATATAAGTTAAATGTAATAAAGGTGCATTTGGTTTCATTTGTTACTGGCTTCTGAGACTTAGAAGACTACCATGTTTTTGAAGCAGAGCATGATGTTTAGAAAGTGATGGCAAGGAGTTTGAGGAGATAGTTCTGTGGGAAAGTGCCAGCTACAAAAGTACAAGGAATACAACTAAATCCAAGCACTGTAACACATATGTGTAGTTCCTGTGCTCTGATTGAAGGATGGACTGTGGAGAAAGGAGCACCCCTGAGAGGTTGTGGGCCAGCTAGTCTACCAGACACAGTGGTGAAAGACTATCTCAAACAGAATAGAAATTAGGGTGGACACACAAAATGTTGTCTTCACGCATCCCCACGGACATCATGGAATATATGTGTCTACACCCATACACCTGCCCTGTAAGAACAGAAAAAGAAAAGAATGTGAAGAGAAGAATCACAAGTGCTAGAGGCACACTGTGCTCCTATGGGCAGCAATCTTAGGCATACAATGTGCTAGGGGCAGTAGCCCTATAGGCCTAGAAATAATAACATGGTTAAAAGCTAGAAGGAAGTTGAAATGGGTGTGTACATTTTTGCATAGGTTTACTGTGAATTATGATTACCTTTAAAAATAATAGGTATTTTTTTTTACAATATTCTTATCAGGACACTCGACCTTTCTCTTTTCAACATAAACTCAGGGTTTTTTCTTTTTATATTGATAATTGATTTGAATTTTGACATTTCCTGCACTGACAAAGGTACCTAGACAATTGGAAAAACTAGAGAGTTTTAGAAAATTGCTAACTACATTAGGATTTAGGGACATAAGAGATTTGGAGTTCAGTAAGTATTCTTTGAATAAGAAGCTTGTGAGTCAATGAAAGATGAAGATTACAGAGGTGAAACATTTGAGAGTTGTTTATGATTAGAAAAAATTCACATCAGAACCAGATTGCTGGAGTCAGATCAAATGATGAGAAATAGTGACATTCTGAAATCATCTGTGAGTCACCACAGATGGGACTTATAGATCCCAACAGGCGATGGGATTGAAACAAGCTTTACACAGAGACCGTTCACCTACTAAAAACTGACCACTAACCCTGCGTCTTGAACAGCTTGGTCCTGGAATCCCAAGTAGGGCAACACAGGAATGAAGAATAACATACAGCGGAGAATTGAAAACACACACACAGAAGGAAGTTTTGATTGAGTGGGTTATGCTTGCTCTGAGGGAAAGGATCTGCTGTCCAACCTGGATGCTCAGTGCAGCAAGTCCAGGATAAGGAGGAGGTCATATGTCTCAGTGGGAGAGTTTCTGTGTGGGAGCTGGCTTCCGTCAGAAACATCTGGGAGAAAAACGTTGTGGTTGTTAGTCTTTGCACACACCGTTAACACCTATACACGGTCCAGGGTAAGGCTTTGCTATTTCCCTTAACCAGACCTAAGGAAGGCTTTCCAATTACCAAGGGTTTAAAGCAGTGGGGTCTTAAAGATGAATGTACCCATGTCAACAATTCATATTTGCCTGCTCCACACAAAGCAAATTTATATGACATTATTTTAACTCAGAAAAACCATACATTAACTAACAATTTCTCTTTTTTTTACATTTAGATTATGGATGGAGTTACAGTTTCTTTTTAAGTTAATTACCTTGATTTCTACACCTGAGACTTAAAGTAGTAAACAGGTAGGGAAAGAAAACAGAATCCTTAGTTACCATTTCAGCATGACTTTTTAGGAAGATTCTGTGACATCTAGACTATACTATCTGATTCGGAATTTTACATATACACATATATATGTGTATATATGTGTATCCATACATATATGTATGTATATATGTGTGTGTTATATGTGTGTGTGTGTACAGAGCTGATGTATGTACCATATGGCATATATATCCATGTGTGAATGTATATGCATGTGTGTATGCAAGAACACATGCACAGAGGCTGGGGGTTGTATTGGTTGTCCTATGGAATGTTTTATCACTTTCTGGCTTCATATCTTGAGAGAAGGTTTCTGTCCAAACCCTGAAGTAGGTTGATGAACAGCAAGACTGAGGCATCTTCCTGTCTATACTGTAACTTCCATAGCAATAGGATTACAGACATGCCAATCTTTATTTAGATACTAGGAGCTGAGCTCAGGTCCGTATGATTATAAAGCAATTTCTCTTACCCACTAAGCTATTGCTTCCCTTCTGAGTGTCTCCTGTTTATAGAATCAATGATGCACTTTCTGCATATCATCTAAGACTGTCATGCAACATTTCCCATCATTTTTGTTTACATACTTGATTTCTAGATTTTTCTTTAGCCTTACCATTGTTGAAATGAACTTGTTATTTCTTGCCTCAGCTGTTATACAGGCTTGGCATCCTCTCTGCAACGTCTCCCCCTTCCTTGAAGATGAGCCAACAGAAATCACTCCATTCTAAAGACAACCCTAACAACAGTAGAGCTATCTACTTCTCTGCTATTATGTCCCAGAAAGTGATGCTTAAAACACTGTTCCCTGTTTCCATTTTGTTGCAGCAGATAGCATCACCATCCAACCTCTTTGGAAACTGATATCCAGTGAAATCAGATCAAGATTCATCCTCCTTGGACATGACCTAACACTGCTAAATTGAAATCAATGATTGATCTTCCTGAAGAGGTTTTCTCCTTTTCATTGCTTACCCTGGCACCTTTGGTATGTGGCTTATGCCTTACAGTTTGATGTAGAGAGCCACACTAAGCCGGCAGCCTCCATTACAAGATGGCGCCGGCATCCGGTTTCTTCTCCCCTTAACACATAGTCTGCACATGTGCCTAGGGTCAGAGCACGCTAAGTCTCAGCCCATCTGCGCATGTGCTAGGGCCAAAATGCGCCAAGTCACAGCCTATCCCGAGGCGTCTCATGAGGTAATGAGCAAACAGCCAATCAGAGATGAACACGCCACTCCAGGGTGTATATAAACAGTGCATTGTCCAGGGCTCTCTCCTCTCCTTGCCACATGGTAATAAAGGTTTGCTGCAGAAGGATCCTGTGTGTGTGTCCGTGTATTCCTGCCGGCGGGAAAATAGCATGGACCACAGTTTGACAATAACTCTATTCTATTGCAGCACAAGGAAAATGTTCTGCAATTAAGAACTAGTAAAGTGCCAGGCAGTGGTGGCACAAGCCTTTAATCCCACCCAGCACTTGGGAGGCAGAGGTAGGTGGAGTCTGAGTTAGAGGCCAGACTGGTCTACAGAATGAGTTCCAGGATAGCTAGTGCTATACAGAGAAACCCTGTCAGGAAAAACAAAAACAAACAAACAAACAAACAAACAAAAATCTAGTGAAGTATATTTCCTTAATATAGGAATGTTTCTGGGCCTATTTGTATCCCTTTTGTTACTTGTCAACATCTAACTCAATCAGTGTTATTACAATAATTTCTGTAATTAGTATATTTACAAGAAATTTAGAAATTCTCTTTTTACCCCCTCAAAAAAGTTATTGCCATAATTCTCTTCTTCTTCTTCTTCTTCTTCTTCTTCTTCTTCTTCTTCTTCTTC
>JADRCD010195868.1:0-25265 GCA_019843815.1 Montemys delectorum | reverse complement strand
CTTCTTCTTCTTCTTCTTCTTCTTCTTCTTCTTCTTCTTCTTCTTCTCCTTCCTCTTCCTCTTCCTCTTCCTCTTCCTCTTCTCCTCCTTCTCCTCCTCCTTCCCCTTCTCCTTTTTCTCTCCTTTTTCTCTCCTTCTTTTCTTTTCTCCTCTCCTTTTCTCTTCTCTCCTTTTCTCTCCCTTTCTCTCCTTTTCTCCTCTCCTTTTCTCTCCTTTTCTCTTCTCTCCTTTTCTCTTCTCCTTTTCTCTCCCTTTCTCTCCTTTTCTCTCTCTCCTTTTCTCTCCTTTCTCTCCTTTCTCCTTTCTCCTTCTCCTTCTTCTTCTTGATAAAAGGTGTGATTTATGCAATATGTTATAAACATTCATGTCAGGACTTAAATTTAATCTTTCTAATGCTTGTTGTGATGTATTTGAGCTGTTTCATAAATAAATGTTATTGTTTCTGTCAAATATCCACATGACTTCTCGTCTCATTTTCTACAATTGTAATATTTTATTTAGTAATGACAACTGAGCAATTTAGAGTATATATGGACATGATATTGATATGCAAATTTGGATTAACAAGATATTACACTTGTCCTTATTGTATATAGGCTAGGCAATTTCCACATTAAGCTCCCTTGTCAATTAATATTAGTATTTTATAGACTCCAAGGAAACATGTTTTAAACATAACAGGTCAATTACAACTATAAATTCATAGAAACTATGACAGTACACACAAAAGCATGGAGTTGGGGATGTGACCTACAGTTGCTGTTCCTTCCCAAAAAGCTACTAACAATTGCTCCCCCCCAGGAATAGGAAAGTTCGTTTTTCCAATGGAGTTATGCTGAGTATATCAATTACAGTCCAGGCTGGTTTCAATTCTAGGAGTAACTGGCTAAGACAAAATATAATCCATGTGTTTTGTGTGCATTTTGTTTAGTTTTTGGTTGGTTGATATTTTGTTATTTGTTTGTTTTATTGATCTTATTTGTTTTCTTTGATTTTCATTGTTATTGGGATTTTTGTTTGCTTTTTTGTTTGGTACATTTGTTTGTTTGGTTTTCCTTTTTGAGAGAGTGAGTAGGAGAAAGTACATGAAATCTGGTAGGTAGGGAGTTAGGGAAGATCTGTGAGGAGTTACAGGAGAGGAAATAATGTGACCAAGAATATTGCATACATTAAAAAAAAGACTAAATTTGAAGTAGAAAGCATATGCATTCACATTTTTGTAGATATTTTAGTATTAGGCAATTATTTGAAAGAATGTTTAGCATATCAGCTATTGGCATGTGAATTTCAAAGCATGATTAAATCCTCAAGTTTACCTATAATATTTCAGCAAAATAGGTACTTCATGTAGATTTTTTGTTTCCAAAGCTCTTACTGAATTTCTTAACAAAAATGGGAAGTCCTTCTCAATATCTGAGGCTCTTTTCCTAGAAGGCTAAACTTGAGATCTTTTTAGGTCCTTTGAGAAGGCAAGTTCCCTCATGTTACTTTCAAGTGAGATCAAAGATTTCTGACAGTTTGGGCCAAGGATGTTCCCGGCACTACCCACTCCTACTCACCTTGGGCCCTAAAGGGAAGGGTGGACTGCTTTCTCTTATTGTTGAGTCTGCAGAACTGAGCATCCTTTCTGTCTGTCAGAGTGGTCTGGGAAGGAGTCCATTCTGGCCTCTTTCCTTTGATTTTGTTTGGTCTATAATGGGACCCTATGGGGACTTCTGTGGTCCCTTGGTTCAATCTTCAGGTAGAAGGGGAGATGTTCAAACTTCTGTCTGTGTAAGTGGGGGTAATTCATTCGAGGCTGTACTCCCCAGTATCATTTCATGAACATTACAGATCTTAGCTCTCTCTAACATTGTGTTTATTAAATTATTTTCCAAGTGGTGGGGGAAATATTATTAATTTTAATTCATTGACAATCACTTTAAATAAACTACTTGATTTGTAAAATATATGCATTGCTTCATATGGAAGAAATTCAAATGAGTGGAAAGTCAAAAGAAAAAAAAAAGGTCAATAAACTTTGTAATGCACTACCAAATAAGGATATATGTGTTTTTTTTTAATTGCTTAGTTTAACTTACAAATTAAGGTCAACTGAGTCTGCAGTCCGTTATGTTGCCTTAGTTACAACTTATATCACTTCTTCAAGCTCCAATTAAAAAGTAACTTCTACTTTTTCACAGAGTTTTGAATATGACCAGTTCATACACATTTATATTCTCCTTCCAAATTATTTCTCTATCCTTCTAGATGTTGAAACAATTCCTTTTTCTGTAATAACACCAGTAAGAGTAACCTTCGCTCTTTGAGTATTTTTAATAATAATGTAAGTAGAGAATGAGAAAACACAAACTTTCAGATTTTATGAATGATTTTGCAGAAGCATTCTGGAAATAAAGTAATCTCTTCCAGCGTTAGTAAATCATAATCTTAAGACAGGAATTTGAAACAGAATCCATATGTTATATGATTTTTTTTTACCAGTTAAAAAATTGTAATTTTTAAATGAAAAAATAATATTTTGTCTAACATTTGCATTTTTTACTAGGCTTATTGATATCCCAAATATAAGAGCAAAATGGTTTGAAATTCAAAGAAATTGTTCCAATAATAATTAGCATTTATGTAGATCTGAAACACATGAAGATTTTATGAACAAATTAAGAAATTGACTATGGTTTAATTTCAGATGTTTTTTAGACATGTGTAAATGTTACATTGATTTCTTAGACTTTATATTAATAACATTATGTGGCTTGGAACATAAATATAATGAAAACATAACGGTTGTCGGATGAATGCTGAATACTCTGAGCATAGACTTTACATCTTTTTTAAATTTTCATTTGAAGTGATATTGTTAGTAAAGACGTTATGTAATTATTATTTAATAATAATTTAACATTCTGATTATACAACCATTGTCCACCCTAATAGAGGTGATGTTTGCACTTCACACCTTTTCCATTCATCACTACCTGGCCCTTTATTCTTCTTTAATCTCATCTATCTGTTTTCTGAATATTGAGATGATTATTTCTCAGGATTATGTTCTCTTATTGGATAATTATGGTTATCCAATTAATTAATTAATTTCCCTAGTCATTTATTAGTGAAGATGATTGTTTTCTGACACCATCTTTAGGAGCAGGAGATTCTAATGGTGAATATATGAGTCTTAAACCAGTAGAAGATTTTTGTGGAAACTTAGAAATAGTCGTCTTTTAAAAAGAGATAATACCATTTAGAATTCTTGTAATCATTTTTCCATTAAATAAATTGGCTTAGCATCATCTCTACACCAGATACTATACTGAAATATACTAGAGTTGCAGAGTTATCAACATTTTTTATTTTTTACTATTTTGGTTTTAGTTTTTTTGAGACAGGGTTTCTCTGTGTAGCCCTGGCTGTCCCAGAACTCACTCTGTAGACCAGGCTGGCCTCAAACTCAGAAATCTGCCTGCCTCTGCCTCCCAAGTGCTGGAACTAAAGGCATGTGCCACCACTGCCTGGTGAGTTATCAACTTTTAATGTCTTACATTTAACTCTGAATTCTCTCTACATATCCATAGAGTCATTCATCAATCCAAAAGATTTAAGTGAGAATTTTGCATATGTTGATTCTCTGCTTATATCTGTCTATACTGATAGAATATAAATTCCATAAATGGTGCTGCAGTGTCACATGCTGAGAACATATCATACTATGTTTCATAGAGTGGGCTTCAAAGATGTTAGTTGCGTCAGTTACTGTGACTAGTTCTGGGGAAGTAAACTCAAGTGATATTTTTTCCTCACACTACATATATATATACATGTATATATATACAATGATGTGTATATATATATACATATATATGTAATATTCCATATTACATTCAAGAGTTTAAAGTTTATTAGTATCATAGAGATTTCACTTATATTTAAATATTTAACTCAGTGATACTAAATTTGGCAGAGTAAGCTGCCTTTCTAGAATCTTCCTAGAGTTCCTTAATGTTTAGTTTTGTACACATGTTGAAACCATAGATGGACACAGTCTTGAGTAAAAGACATACACTTTAGAAAACACATGTCCACATTGGATGTGTGTACATTAGAGCTGGCCAGAACTGGGAGGAGGTCAGCAAGGTCATCTGGGAACAGCTCTGGGGGTTGTACTTAAAGCAAAATGTGCACAGTAAGCTGCTAAGCGAAGACAGATGCTGAAAAAGTGTAAGGTATGAGTTTGAAAGACCATTAGTGGAATGACCATTTCCCCAGGTGTATAGCGCATTAATTCCCAATTAGAATGGGGCTGTCTTGGAAGGAGTGCAGCAATGGCAGGTGGGGACGATTGGCTTCTTGGCCTTTCTGGACCTTTCTACAACTGGCTGACTTTTCATTAATTATGTTGTCAGTGCTGCAGACCCTCTTAACCTGAAAGAGTTCATCTACCCCTTAGAGGGAAAAATAATGGGAACATGTACCAAGTATCTGCCAACCGAGTCCTAGTCAGAAATATTTACTGCCCACTAAGTCAGACTGAAATAAAGAAAGTCAAGGGAAAATATGGAACTTTCTGACTAGAGATTCCTGTGCTCTCAGGGCATAAAATTCAAAGAGGTTTGAACTGCTGACACAGGAATTTGTTCTTTTTCATTCCTTGAATCTATTTAGCTTATGCAGAGCTGGAGAATAGTGCTAGGATTGTGTTGCATGTGGCAAGACCCTGGAAAGCTGCATTTGTTGTTTGTCCCCACTGTTAAAAAGCACAGTCAGTCCTTCTATAGTTCATTATAGAAGTATGTGAATTATATTTTTGTCCAATGAATTGAAGATTGGAAGCATACGTCTAATATGTGTGAATTAATAATAAAATGATTAAAACCAATCCATGTATTGTGAGTGCTTGTGCTGACCAAATAACCAATCTCATGATGCTTCTTTACTCTTTAGTCATTAATACTGGCATAGGTAGATAACATCTGGCTTCTCAGAAATGACGAATGTGTATGCATTTTCTGTACCATATCTATAAGATTATTTTAGAAATGTATAATCTATTTTAGTCTTGTAAACTATACCAAATAAGCAAGTTATGGTTAAAAAGGCTAAATCTAAATTCTCTAAATAATATTATCTATGACTGCAAGAAGAACAATATACTAGTATTTTCAAAGAAGAAAAATATCAGTAATGAGTTTTTGATTACATGTAATATCTATCTATCTATCAATCTGTCTGTTTGTCTGTCTGTCTATCTACTCAGATAATACTTTACTAAATAATACAGGGAATGAGAAAACAAAGAAGTCTGCCATATCAAATTTGATAATTTGGAGAAAGGCATTATTTGTGTCTTTCATTCCTTGAATATTTCACAAATATTTTAGACTCAGTATTTTCACCGTCAAGATTTTCCTCTATAAGTTTGTTTTCCTTTCTCTTTCATTAAAAAGGTATTCACTACAGCCCAAAGAGAGTCATTGTTTAATTTGTCCTCCTCTCTGGTTTCCAAGAATAAGTATTTTAAATCAAATCTCCTCTATCAAGCTTTTTCATGCCATCTCCCACTCCCACTTCTTCCTTCTAAACATGTATTACTATTTGAGAACCTGTTATCAAGTGTCACTCACCTTTTTGGTTCCTTTCAATTTTGTGGACTATTGTGAGTAGAGGTTACTTGCTGGACATTTTTTGTTTGTAGTGGGTTGGGTATTATGGACCTCAGTCAGGTGGAACCTAAAGATACTGTGAATATTTAGGAAGCCCCAAACATGACATAGCAAAACTTTGTCTGTCCCCAGTGCCATCAATGTTCATCATGGGAACCATTTATCTAACTCTGTCATTCCAGACTTATTTTACAGGCATGTAGATCTGCAGAGTCCAAGCTTTTAGTTTACATCCTCTGATCTTATCATTATTACTTATGTTGCATTCCAAAGGCTTAAACTAGTTTCTCTGCCTCCCATTCCTGATTCCCCCAAAGTCTTGACTCTCCATCTATGCTTTCTGGGGAGTGCATAAGTGTTTATCTTACCATCTTCCTTATAGTTTGCCCAGGAATTCCCACTCTGTATAGAGTGAGTTTCAGTGTTATCTTTGAGGAACCTTCCTGGGTTCCAAGACTATTGCAGATCTCTGCTAGACACTCTCTGCCTATTCTGCATTTCTTCTTATTACACATACTGATTTCAATAGTTGTCAAGTTTCCTATAAACTTAAAAAACTGTGAGCTGAGTCAAATTTGCTACATTTAGTTCCTATGAATGACACATATAAGGATCTCAAATTATTGTAATTATTATCACAAAGTTCAAACCATTTTATGGTTTTTTTTGTTCTAATGCATTATTAACATTTAAGAAAATCCTATGGCTTTCTGTGACATTTATTTTTCTGTAGACTTCTTTCTTGCTGCAATTTCTTTCTAAACTTTGCTAAATAATCTTTGTATTGTGTGTCTAGTGCCTATAATCCCTAGTATCTATACTGTATGACTTGTTTTTTATAATACTCAATCTATATTGTTAACTAATTGCTATACTGTATGCCTAATTTATATAATATGTTCCTAGTCTCTATATTGTATATTTTATATCTAGTCTTTATTCTGTGCTCCATATTTTAGATTGTGTGCCTAGTCCATATGACTTATTATTGGTAATTTGATAGTGAGATACATGTCTTCAGTTCAAATGCTTATCACTTACATAACTTCAAATCATTAGCTGGATCAATGTTTTACTCATCTTTAAATTTAAAAACTTCTGAGATTAAAGAATAGATAGTGAGTTCTCCCATTAACCTACAAAATAATGAGAATTTCTGCTTTGGTTCTCCCCATGTGTCCTCCTCTTGAGTGGTGATACCAATTATTTCTTCAACTTTATAACAGTTCTTATGTAATTTCTTTCCTCACAGCATCCTTCTTCAATGCTATTGTAATAAACCCAAGTGCTACTAGTCTTCCCAAAAGACTGAATCTCTATTTGTGTTTATTCTCAGTTTCTCATTAGTCTCTTAGTCCCATACAGGCTTCATTTGTGAATTGCCCCCTAGGTTTCTTATGCATATGTGTGCATATGCATGTGAAATATTCATATTCTCTGAATATCCAACGTGCCTACCTAATTCATATGTACATGATTAATAACTCGGTTGGATATATCACTTTTTCAAGGATTCTTTCTTCCAAACTTCATGAAGGTTGATTTTCAACAAACAAACTTATTAAGAAGGCTCAGAAAGTAATAGCTGTCTGAAAAAATGTCCTTTCTTCAGTCTATTGAACTTTCTTTCTTGACATTTACGGAATCTCATCATCAAAATGTACTTAGTGTTTGTTGGAAGGGGGATGTCCTGGTCAGTTGTGGGTTCTGTCTTAATTTTCTGTCTCTCTCCCATGAACATTTTTGCTTGCATTGTTACGTGTTACTCCTCAGATGCATCTACTTGCTTTCCTTCTCTAACTCCTTTCTTCCAGCTTCTTCATCTTGTATCTTTTTTCTTTTAGTTCTGTGATTCTTCCCATTCAGAGAGAGTGTTTTATTTTCTGTATTAATTTCACTTTGAGCTTCAGGCTCCCATCAGACACCAGCCACTGCTCTTCTTCCTCAGTTATACATTGATGCATCTTATTTTCTTGACTAAGAACTTGCTGTGCACATTTTGTTCTAACATCTACTCTTTCTTTATAGCTTTGAGACTGAGTTCTATTGTGTTTTCTGGCATCATGAGGTAATTCTCTAAAACTATGATCCCAATCTACCTTTCTATGTGGTATTTTCTTCCTTCCCATCATACTTGAAATTACTACACCATTTTATATTTGTTTTTTGTTTTTAATGAATCTCATAACAGTAGAAGTTTCTTCTGAAATATTCCATATCTCACTTTATTATCACTTATATCCTTCTCATAAAACTTAAACAGATTTTGATATTGAAAGTTTTTATTATTTATTCAGCCATGCAGCTCTGTAATCTGTTGAAATGGCAATTTGAGCAGTACATTATTTATTTCTTCCAGAATCATCTGCGCTAAGAACTACTTTTCCAAATTATTGTCATACAGTTTTGAATTAGAAAAAAGAGGCTCTTAGAATTTTTTTTAAAGGCTTCTTTCTACCATTAAAATAAAAGCTTGTTACATGATAATGGTAGGCTTGGCCAGCTATGTCATGCTTCATTAAGTATGGTTTTGGAAGAATTACAAAGAGGCTGCTTTCCCCTTCTGAGTGTTAAGAAATAACAATGGTACTAGCCTCCAGTCACTTGTATTCAGGGATTTATCCACTTCCCAAGTAAAAAGTGATGGGGAGACATTTCTGCTCTGACCAGAATAATATGACAAAGATGGCAGTTGTCTTCACAGTATGCACCACTAGAAAATAAGAAGCAAACCAAACAAAGTAGGATTCTTCAATATCGGAGTCCACTGTGCAAAATTATGACCTTTATGAGCGGGCTAATATAACTACAACACAAAGACTAGACCTCAGAAAAGGAAGAACACTCTCAGTCTTACTGTGGCTGAAAATTGTAGGGGCAGGATCTAGAATAGGAGTGTTCACACGGAAAAGTATGTCTAAGTATCCTATACAGTGTTTTCTCAATATTACATGGAACATGGTCAGTATGAAAATCTACAAATTCAAATGAAGAATCCCAAGCTAGTTTTGAGCCACAGGTTTTCTAGGCTTATCATAGCATCATTAGATGACATTTCAATGCCATTGAGATGACAATGGTGAGGTGAGAAACTGTATTATCATAGATATATCCAAATAAAGAGACTGTGAAAATGATCAGAAGAGACATAGCAAATAGAAAAAGAGTGAAATGAAACTTACATAAGTAAGTGAATCAAATATTTGGAGATTACATTTTCAGATAAGAAACCTAAATAAAATTAGTACATTTAAGTTGTAGTTATAAAATCAGTCTAGATAAGACCCAGGGATAAGATGGAATGTCCATAATATAAACTATAACCAAGGCTCAAAGAACATCCAGAATAGAGGCAAGAAGAGTGTAGGAGAGGATTGAAGTGAGGGCTGTTAAATAGTGTCTTCTGGAAGAGACAAGGCTGTTGCACCAATGAGCTCACAACAACATGATAGCCTGTACAAGCCTTATCCAACACCATACCAGTGGACTGCCCACAGGAAAGTGCACACAAGCCTCCACTTCCGATTGAAGAGCTTTATACAGTAAGCGGCTGTGGCTGGAGGGAGGGTCAGTTTCATTATAGATAAACTAAGATGTTATTCGT
Source organism: Montemys delectorum (assembly GCA_019843815.1). Classification (NCBI taxonomy): domain Eukaryota; kingdom Metazoa; phylum Chordata; class Mammalia; order Rodentia; family Muridae; genus Montemys; species Montemys delectorum. Next base: position 16,001 of record JADRCD010195868.1, on the reverse strand, counting down.
ATACCAAGTGTAAATGGTCAATACTAATTGAATTCAATAGGATATATATATATATATATATATATATATATATGTGCCTAATCTCAAAATTTTCCCTTTTGATATAATAATGCATCACTGGGATACAAACATAGAACAATGCAAAGGGCATTGTTGAGCATTCTGACACTTCGAATTCGCCATTGTGATGATAAAAGAGAGTATTGTAATGGGAAACTTGTGTGCTGTACCATATCAGTTCAACAGTGTGATGGTTCAATTGCCCATCTGGATTTCATAACACATGTTTGAGATTTCAAAATGTGGCCTTGTGACTTCAAAACTCTGTATATTGATATCACAAAGGATTAAATTCATCACTGTATTATCACAACTCATCACCATGATATCAAAATGGAGCCTGCAAATCTGGTCATAAAATACTTTAGCCAATTTTTATCAGGGATTTTTTTTTTCATTCAGTTATGTTGGATACTTTTGCCATGTAATGTACTTTATTTGGACATTAGTAGTCTTTCAGAACTTGGAAACTATTGTTCTAAGATCTTCTGGGTTTCGTACTTACAATGGAAACTTTTTGATTCAAGACAGAATGCTTGAATCATATGTAAAGGCATGTCCATCAGGACAATCAAAGTGTCATGATGAGTTGACTTTCTCTCCTTATCTATTTGGTGTTTTGTGTGTCTCTTGTACCTGAGTGACTATTTCTTTAGTTTTGGAATTTTTTCCTGTAAATTTATTGAAAATATGTTTAATTCTTTTGACCTGAAAATTCATAGTCTTCTCTTTCTGTAATTTGTAGACTTTATATTTTCATGATGTCCAAAAGTTCTTGCATTGTCTTTTCTTTGATAGGCTGATCCACTTCCTCTACATAATTTTCAATTTCTGATATTTCATTATCCACATCTTATATTCTGTGTAGAAATGAGACCTTCCACTGACTTTTGTTTGTTTGATTTTAGACTTATGGTATTGCTCGTGCCCACATGCACTTGAGTTTCATTTTTTCCAGTATTTCCAGTATTTCTTAATTGAATTTATTTTCCATATTCTGCATTGTCCCCATTACTTCAATAGCTATTTGTGTTTTCTTGGGCATTAGTTTATTGCTGTTTACATCTAGTTTATACATGTTTATTTATGACCTTGGTGAATACTTTGAGCATGTTTATGATAGCTCTTTAAATTCTGTCTTGAATTTTGTCTCAGTTGTTCTTATTGGGGACCAGTAGTACTATTAGATTTGTGGCTTCTGAATGACATATTTAATACATTTTAAAAATATTATATCAGTTATATTTTTGCTGTCATATCTAGGTATATGAAGAAAAATGAATTGATAGGATTTATTTTTAATCTCAATTCTCCTTTGTTAAGGGATGAATGGGCTTGGTGGCTTGGGAGGTGAGTGTGGAATAAATCCAAGAGGAGTGAGTCTCTTACAAGGGTGGCATGGGTGGCTATCATGAGTTCCTAGGTAGGGTAGAGGACATGAAAGCTTATGAGAGAATCAAATGGGGTACTTCTGAAGTGGAAGAGAATGAGTGGGAAAGCTCGACTTATCACACGGTACCTAAGACCAAGCAAATTGGATACCAGGACCTAATGTCCTGAGACAGTATGGGCCCCTCACCTTTGATCATTTTACCAAGACCCTTGTCATTATCATGAGTTCCACACACATTCTGCCCCATACCATGTGTGCCATGCACATTTTACCAGGAAATTTGCTTTAGTTACTGAGTAAGGGAATCAATTTTGTCATACCAGTACCAAGACTTGAGTGGATCTTTAGAATTTCTGTGGGTGACTCATCACAAGAAAAATCACAATTGAGTTTATGTATTGGTTCAAAGAGACTGGTGAGACAGGAAGAGCAGAGACAACTAAGGTGGGCCATTCATCTAAACTCTAAACAACTGTGGAATCAATCTATAGCACTCTTTCTTTACATTGGCCAATAATATGATTTATTCCAGGAAATTTAGGGAGTTTTGTAACATAAGCCATTGCATCTAAGTCATAAGTACTTAGCAAAGGCTATAATTATTTATTGAAGTGGAAAGTGTGTTTGTATCAAAGCATAGAAGAGTGTAAAAACAAAATAAATATCCATAGCAAAGCAAAGCAAGAAACAACAGCTGCAGTAGAACCAAACTATCTTTGATCCATATCTAGTCTACCATAGGAGAAATGTCATCAGGCATACATACTTTGTGTTTTTGGCAGCACAGATCAAAAGCTGAACTGCACTGTGTAGTAGGTGTGATTACATAATTGACTCCTAAGCTGTGAAAAATGGGGAGGCGATTTTAAAAGAAGGATGAATAGAGAGGGAAAAAAATCTTTGTTGTTTGGAAGAAGTCATTCCTTGGCATCAGTTTCTCCCAGAAATAATTATTTTAAATTAGAGGTAGAGTAAAATATCTTTATTAGTTGAGTGAGAAAGAATAAGAGTGTCACTACCATATTTAAGTTAGAAGAAAGAATCAGTCCTCAGAGGAGACCATGACTGCCTGCTCCTACCAAGGTATTTACTGTGGCCAACACAGTTAGTTAATTGCAAGCTGTGATCCTAGTTTGCTTTGTGTTGCAGTGATAAAAAGCCATGACCAAAAGTACCTTGGGAAGAAGGGCTCATTTGATTTACATGTCTATGTCACAATCTATCATTGGGAAAAGTCAGGGCAAGAGCTCAAGGCCGGAACTTGAAGCTAAGAACTGAAGAGAAGGCTATGGAGAAAATGCTACTCATTGGCTTGCTCTCTAAGGCTTCCTTTGCTTACCTTCTTATGCAATGAGGACCAACTGTCCAGGAGTCACAAAGCCCAGAGTGGGCTAGGGTCTCCAAATCAACCATTACTCAAGAAAATGTCCACAAACTTCTCACAAGAAAATTCAGTGGTGTGGGCAATTCTTTAGACTAGGTTGCTTCTTCTCTGTGACAGTTTGTTTTAAGTTGACAAAATATTGTTGTAAATGAGCTTAGAAAGTAAATACAAGGCTCTGTAGGAGACCTGGTTATATTCACTCATTTAACCAGACATCAAGCCTGAACTAAATGCAGACCAGTTCAATATGTTAAAAGCAAATGATGAAAATGAAAACTACAGTTTTTTGATAAGACAGAACCAAGTATCAGCCATCTAAGTAGATCTTAATGTGAATAGATTAAAGATAAATAAAATGGATACCAGAAGGACAGCATTTAAAAGCATCATCCTTTCAGACACAAAGGCTTTACTAAAAAAGAGAAAGGGAATATTGCTGTCAGCAAAATTAAAATGAAAAGTAAAAGACTGCCCCTTCCTGAGGCCACCATGGATCATTTGATATTTGATGGTCAATATAAGGCTTGCTCAGGGGTCGTGCTTGACATCTCAGCAGTGAGGAAGGTGAAGCCAATGAACAGAGGAAGGCTACGTTTCAAGGGCTACTTGGTCCTCAAAGAGTATGTATAGCCTATAATTTTAGAAACATACAGAGCCAGCTTACAAAACTGAGTGCAATGGAGTTTGGTGTGAAGCATGCTCAATTTGAGGCCCTGGTAGTCACACTTCCCCTCCTCCTTCCTTGCCCTGCCTCTGCTTTTTCTGGGCATCAGCCTCATCCTCAGCTGTTATCAGTGGCAACAGCTCCTTAACTTACTGGGGGTGGTAGCCACACCCCTCTGGTTTGTATCTCTTTAGGGAAGCTGTCAGCTAGGCTGACCCGGAATATGAAACTATAACTGTCTTTACAATGTCATCATTTCACTCTGATGTGGACCCCATTTCCAGGTATCAGTTCTACTCAATAGAGGACATTAGTATGTTCATGTGTGTAAAGAGAAAGCAGGCCCTCAGTGAGTGGGAAGAGTCAATTCCTGTCCAAGGGAAGGTGTGAGGATCTGCAGGATTCCTTTGAAAGCATCACCCTAATTTTACACTTTCACTACTTAGACAAATTCTAGCCTTCCCAATATTCATAATCCTCTTAAACTCATGTAGAAGCCATTTCCAGTACATAGCCATCAACAGATCTCGCCAGATCTGTTCTGTGGAAAATCTAAGAGCGAAAATACCTTCACAGACTGAAACAAAAATCCCATTGAGCTAACTGACAAGGAAAACCCCTTCAAAAGAAATATTTGAAGCTGTGCTTTCAAAGAATAGGAACTTCTCAAGACAGCAGTGAGATAGACAGGATCAGGCACAGAGGAAGACATGAGGTGACTGTGGCATGGACCTGACTCATCCAGTTCTCTGCAGAGGGGCATTGTCTGTTCTCTTCTTTGTCTGTTCTTGTTCAGGTCTCCAGGGAATCTGTGGGAGGTAGAATATGGTCTGTGCCTTCGCCCTTCTCTGGATCTTCCTGACTAGCTCAGAGAGTGAGGAGAGTTCTTACTGCCTATGGGGTCTGCGTGTGTGTGTGTGTGTGTGTGTGTGTGTGTGTGTATGTATTTCTGACTGTCTTACTACAACTGCTGTAATAGCAAGCTCAGTTTGGTTTTAGAGTCCTTAATTTACAAGGAAACAGATGAAAAATTCCTAAAAGTAGTATTCTGGCAATATACTTCCTCATTTAAATTACAAACTAGACTGGGCCTTGGGTTATAAAACTTTAGTAAAATATTAGCAGCAAGACGGTGGCTTCTTCATCTCTGCTATCCTGTTCTAAGTGGTCTTAACCCTGGCACACTGGTAATAAAGACAAGGGGATGTTTTATATACATGCCATCTTTAGAAACAGAAATGTTTTGTTTTATTTATCATTTGCTTAATTTAAACGAATCATTTTTATTCTATTGGAGTAAGGCTATGGGCAAACTGTCTTCAAGTCCTAGGAGCGATGAAGAAAATGCTGGGTCCACAGTTGAATTCTCTTAGTTATTTCTATACTAGTTGCTTGGGAAAATACCCTGTCATAGGGCTAACCTATACTTTTATATAAAGGGGAAGGAAAGGTTATTGCCAAAGATAATTACACACACACACACACACACACACACACACACACACACACATAGGAGGGGGACCTCTTAAATTTGTTTGTCACAATAACATATCTAAATTCCCAGACTGTTTTCACAGAAACCTCTGAGTTCCTACTTTCAAGCAGTTACTAAGGAGGAGCTAGGCCTTTGATGATAAGGATTTGAGAGTGCTAAGATCAGACAACAGAAAATCCCACTTGGTTGTATTTATTTGTTAGGAAGGAAAGGCCTCGCTGTGCACCTTGGAAGAGATGACCTTAACTTTGTGATGCTACATAGCAACACGCTTCTCTTTCAGCATCCAACTGTGGGTTTCATCTCTCTTTCAAGGGTGGTACTGATCTAAAATTTCGCCTGCATTGAAAAATTGCTCCATAGTTGGGATCTCTAGGTGTTGCCCATTTTTGACCCACATAGTTTTAAATTTTCTTTTTAATAATTATTTATTTTAGACAGAAACAATTTTGGGTCGAAAGTTTTGTAGGCAGGTTGATGTTCCCATTCCTCCACTGGGGGCCCTTACTGGAGGTGATCATTCCAGGTTCCATCACCCCAATGTTGGGCATTTTGGATAAGGTCATCCACATTGGGTCCAGGGAGCATCCCCCATACAGTTGAGATTTTCTAAAAGTTCCCAACCACCACCACTCCAGTCACCTGCGTATTTCCATTCATTCTCCTGGCCCTCTGTGCCTTTCTCCTATCTCTCTCTCCCCTGGTACCTGATTTTGCTCCTTTATCCCTTTTCCCTCTCCTCTCTCCTCTCCCTTTGGAGTATTGGGCATTTCAACAAATGTCATCTCCATTGTGTTCTGGGAGCCTCTCAACTCTCTGGTGTCTGGGACTTTCTAGTGATTCCCTCCACTCCCAATCCCACACTGCTGCATATTTCTATTCATTCTCAGGGATTCTCTCCTGTCTCCCCCCCCCCCTATCCTGGCCCCCTTTTTTCCTATCCTTATCCTCTACTACTCAGGTTCCTCCTTTCCTCTGCCATCTGTGATTATTTTTGTTCCCCCTTCTAGGTAGGATTGAAATATTCTCACTTAAGCCTTCCTTCTTGTCGTATTTCATATCTGGTCATCCTGACTTTGGAGTCTGTCTCCCGCAGGTATATTTGGATACAGTAGTTTGTAGAAGGCATCATGTGCCAGAGAGCAGGAAATTTTCTTAAGCGTGTTTTCTGTTTCTTTTTCCACTTATTCATGGCTCTGCAGCAGTAGCTGGTAAATGTACTGGCATCTAAAATAGTAGATAATGCTTCTGCTCTGAACCTCATCACATTTCCAGGGGAGGGAATTTCAACAGCTTCTGCAGCCTAATGTCCATCCTAGCTTTAACTGTTTGTGTTTGGGGTCAGAAACAAAGAGAGTTTTAACTTGAGTAGTGGCAAATATGTGGATTTCCTGCCTGTCTCCCTCTATTTTCCAGATAGAGGATTCAATAAAGGAATTAGAAAGCTATGACACTGTGAACTACTGATAATTGAAGTCCTGTCCCCGAGTTACTGAGTTATTTGTAGGGTGTCTGTCTAAGGCAGCTGCTTAAACAGAAGGTTTGCTTGAATGACAAATGAATTCTCTGTTTGCTAAACTTTTGAAATTTTGATTTCTTTCCTGTCAGCTGTAACTAGTCTGATGACAGAGGAATGGAAAATAAAAATTTAAAAATAAGTCTCTTGTACTAGATATTACCCACTGTTCAGACATCATTTCTTTCTACTTTCAATATAGAGTGAAGAATAGAGTTTGTTTCTTTGCTGTCTCATATACTTGAGAACACATCCTATACCTACAAGAGTCTTTGCATTCTTCCAATCATCTTCCTGTTACAGTTGTCTCCACCATTGGGCAAGAAGAATCATCTTAGTTTCACACCTTCATTAGTCTGCATTTGTGACAAAGCTTTATGGAGTTACAGTGTGAGTGTAGAACTGTGCTGCACAATATGAGGCTGGACAATACCAATGAGCTCTGACCCTGGAAACCAGTTGAACTGGGAGATAATGAGCAAGCAGTATGCTGGCTCTCAGGACTAGCTGTCCTCTCTTCTCCTTTCTCTTTGATTCTAGCTTTACTTTGGTCTGCAAAAATGTTACCTGCCCTCCCGCCAATGTGTCTGAACTTCTGCTGGCATCCCCGTGCTTTCCAAATTCACATTACCCCAGTTCAATCTTGGTGCAAACTTCTGGGCTGTAGGTGACAAAGTAAAGGTTTGGTTCTAAACGGCTGTGTCCCTTGACACAAGAGGTAAACTTGTCCATGAGTGGGAGGCTCTATTCTGACCCATGCTTTATAAGATGTATGCACTGCCTAATCCTGACGTCTAGGGAAACTGAGGATTCAAGCCTCTTCATAAAAGGAATAGTCACATTCACACCCAGAAGTATTGGCACTAGCTCTGGCATTGTCTGTACCAGAAGTTTATATTAGAACATTTAACTCCTTCAGACTCAAGATTTAGTGTTGGGCAATTTTTATCAGAGTCTGCCAGACTATCTTTAAAGACTCAATAAGGCTTTGAACTGTTTTCTTATTTTTTGACTAAATATTTCGAAGAGCACTGACTGGAGCTGTGCAGATGGTGATGGCATGACTTTTCAGGCCCCAGGCTACCTTTCTGATGAACTGAGTGAATAAATGTGTTCTAAACACCCAAACCCATTAACCTGATACCAGTCCCCACACACTGATTTCCATGCAATGGGATCCTTCCCAAATGAGCACTAATTTCTAAACAACCCAATAAGGAAAATGCATAAATTAAACCTTAATTCATTATTAAAAACATATTTGTTAAGATCACAGAACTGCCAAATCTAGACGTCCTCTGTGCCACAAATGAGATTTTGAAAATGTGTTTTTAATCACTTTGTTTTCCAAGTACCATGAGTGTCTTATCTAATCTAAATAAATGTTGGTACTGATTCATAGAACAGCCAGATAGCTTCTTTCCTTGTATTTTGTCAGTGCTCAAGAACTCGGACTAGGCTGCCTCTACACCCTGTTAAAAGGCTCCAGGCTCAACATGCACTCAGTGACAGGGTTAATTTGCTGTTACAGTTTGATTCCTGTCACATAGTGAGACCCCCAGAGGAGTTTACAAAGCATCATTCCTTGGTAGGATGATGACAATTAATTAATCTACTTGTCAATAGATAATGGCACTCCTTGGTGGTGTCTTGTTGGTGTCAGTAGTGAACCTGAACCCAGCATGCAATTCTGTATGATTCATGCTACACGTTTCTCCTACAGTTCAACTCCTGCCACTGAACTTGTGATGTTTTATTTTCAATTAATGTGAAATGTCTGTAACTTAGTAGGCTGCACAGTATAAGTTTCCACATTATTTTTCTTTGTCAGTCTTTTGCCATACTTAGTACTAGGTAAATATCTAAACATTTAAATGTGAAGCCATTGCAAGGATTTTTCTCTACCAAATCGACGAATTTATTAACCCTTTTTTCTATCTCAGTTACCATTGCATGTAAGTAAAATTATATTCATCAAGTAAATTACAAAAATTTTGTTATTTTCATTAAAGTCTAAAGTTTTGAAAGAAAAACCAGTACCTTGTTTTACCCTAGTTATTTAGTCATTCATTCACTTAACATAATGTTTGTGCCCCCGTCTCTTCCCACCAACCCCACACATTGTCCTTCTCCCCTCCCTTTATCCTCTGAGGAGAAGAGGTCACCTTTGGATGCCAGCCCACCCTGGCACCTCAAGTAACTACAGGACTAGGCACATCTTGCCCACTGACTCTAGACAAGGCAGCCCCATTAGGGAATAGGATAGGCCCCTACTATCTTTGTTGGAGGACCCACACAAAAACAAGTGGGTACCCGCTTACATGGGTGGGGGCCTAGGTCTAGACCTTGCATGCTCTTTGGCTGGTAGTCCAGTCTCTGGGAGATGCCAAGCTTCCAGGTTAGTTGACCGTATTGGCCTTCTTGTGGAGTGCCGATCCCCTCCTGGTTCCTCAATCCTTCCTATATCTCTTGCGTAATACTTTTGGATTCTCTGTTCTTACCAGGTTATCTGCCACTGAGGTGTGCTGAACATGCCTCTGTTGAATAAAAACCCGACAATTCTCATTAACCTTCTGCATGACTAGTGTGTCAGCTCTAATAATGTACTTTTGACCAAGCAAAACTAAAAAACAAACAAACAAACAAACAAAAACATTTAAAAACTCAAGAGTTTTACCTCTATTTTGTGGGGTATGTCTGTAACAATATTTGACTCATGAATGTCATAGAGTCATGACTCATGGACATCATAGAATCATGACTCATGGACGTCGTAGAGCCATGACTCATGGACGTCATAGAAATATGACTCATGGATGTCATAGAGTCATGACTCATGGACATCATTGAACCATGACTCATGGATGTCATAGAGCCATGACTCATGGACGTCATAGAACCATGACTCATGGACGTCATAGAGCCATGACTCATGGACGTCATAGAACCAATGCCCAGATACAGATTCCTGGGATTCAGACTGTCTCTAACGTCACATAGTTGAGAAAATGTTCACATAATAAACCATCTGACTTTGTTTTGTAATCCATGTTTCTTGTCGGGCTACGGACACTTGGGATTTTTTTTTCACTTAAGTAACTATATATATATTATGTAACTAGAAAAACTGCCACGGGGTCCTCACAGTGTGGAAACATGCCTGACAGACACTTAGGGCCCTCACTGTGTGGGAACACACCTGACAGATATTTAGGAAGACAATTTCATTTCAACAGTGGACACTTGTGATGCTCTCCCCTCACTGGAAAAAAATTTCACCTGAAACACAAACAGGAAAAACAATTTTGGTGCTCTCACAAACACACACCTTGCTCTTCCCGTCATCTGTCTAGAAGACCTGTGTGGTAGACTGCCAGTGTGGTTGGCTTTTCCCATGTCCTCGGCTTTTCCCCATGACTGAAGAAGCAAATTGGGTTTAGCTTCTGCTTATCAATGAGAACTTAGGCAGTTATTGATGAAGCTGAGGCCACAATCCTTTAAATTACCAGTACCCAAAGGTAGTGGCAATACATTACGATTTAGAAACAAATACAAAATCCCATGTGTTTGCATTTGGAATGGCCCGGTTATTTCATGCATTGATTTCTAACTTTATGAGTCTTTGAAATTACCCTTTTCTGGTTCAAGTCTTACCCTATTCTTATTTGAAATTCTGATGATCTCAAGGTGATTTAGGTATGTGCCTAACTGAACTGTTAGGTGTAGTTGGATTTGTCGGTGGAAGATTTCTTACACACTAGTACCTACTGACAAATATACCTGGCTAATATTTAACAATTTTTTGTTGATTTATTATTAGTTCTCTATAATACTAGAGAAACACAGCTTTAGGCTTGTATTTTAGTCACTTAGCTTTTCCCAGTAGGTGTTTGTGTCAATTCATGCTTCCTGAAAGGAATTCCTCAAAGTGGAGGACATGGGCAATGACTTCAGCATCAGCATGAGTCAGAAGTGAAGTTCTTCAGACAGCATCCATGATTTTATGAATGAGAAATTATGGCACTGGGGCCTAAAATGTCATTATAGCAACTCTCTCAGTTCAATTCAACTCTCCATGTTTCTTTACCATAATCCAAAAACATTGGTGGAAAGTGATAACTGAAATCAAAAACCTGTCCTCTGACCTCCACATATATGATGGCCTGGACCTCACACACAAACAATAAATAGGTAAGTGTAGTTTAAAGTTAAAAACTAAAAGAAATAAAAAAGGAAAAAAAACTGCTGACTTTTTGAACCCCCTATTGTATTCCCTTTGGTTGCTATGAGGGTTCATGCCATTTTTCTTTCATTTTTTTATTAGATATTTCTTTATTTACATTTCAAATGATATCCCCTTTCCAGGTTTCCCCTCCTTCCTTCCCCTATTCTGTTGATAAGATTCTTGTGTTTGCCTTTTGCCATATGTTAATCTCTGTTAGATGTTCTTGATGTCTCTGGCTGGAGTTTGTTCCTCCTGTGGGTCTGTAAGCCTGTGTCAGCACTTCTGGGAGATCAGCTCTCCTCTGGTAAAATCTGGGCGCAGAAGGCTATGGATCAGTCTTCCCTCCTGAGTCCTGGGGTCAGAGCACACCTTGGGGACAGGCTCTGAATCTGCTGTCCCTCCTAGGTGTAGTCTGAAGTAGAAAGGATTCTCTCCTGGCTGCCATGCCACTTGTGAGGCCTGTGCCTCCTGGGTAGTCCTGCCTTAGAAAGTCACCAGAGAGAAAATGGCGATCTCACCCTAGTCCCTGAGTTAGAGCACTCCACGGAAGCAGGCTCTCTGCTTGCAGGGAAGGGGCAGAGAGGGCTGTTGATCCACAGTCACTCCTAGGTGTAGAAGGAGGTAGAGAGGATCCTGTCCCATCTGCCCTGCCACTTGTGAGGCCTGTCCATTTTTTCTTTTTTTATTTATTTTTTATTAGATATTTTCTTTATTTATATTTCAAATGATATCCCCTTTACTGGTTTCCCCTCCAAAGAAACCTCTATTCTCTCCCTTCTTCCCCTGCTTACCAACACACCCTCTCCTGTTTCCTGTCCCTGGCATTCCCCTACACTGGGGCATAGAACCTTCACAACACCAAGGGCCTTTCCTCCCACTGATGACTGACAAGGACATCCTCTGCTACATATGCAGCTGGACCCATGAATCCCATCATGTGTACTCTTTGGTTGGTGGTTTAGTCCCTGTGAGCTCTGGAGACACTGGTTATTTCATATTGTTGTTCCTCTTATGGGGCTGTGAACCCCTTCAACTCCTTGGGTCTATACTCTAGCTCCTTTATTAGGGACTCTGTGTTCAGTCCAATGGATGGCTGTGAGCCTCTAGATTTGTTTTAGTTAGGCACTGGAAAAGCCTCTCAATATACAACTATATCAGGCCCCTGTCAGCCAGCACTTGGTGGCATCCACAATAGTGTCTCCGTTTGGTTATTGAATATGAGAAGGATTCCCAGGTAGAGCAGTCTCTGGATTGTCCTTCCTTCAGTCTCTGCTCCATACTTTGTCATTGCAACTCCTTCCATGGGGGTATTTTGTTATCACTTTTAAGAAGGAATGAAGTATCCACATTTTTGTCTTCCTTCTCCTTGAATTTCTTGTAGTTTGTGGATTGTACTTTGTGTATTCTGATCTTCTGAGCTAATATCTACTTATCAGAGAATGCATACCATGTGTGTTCTTTTGTGATTGGGTTACCTCACTCAGGATGATATTCTCCAGATCCATCTATTTCCTTAAGAGTTTCATAAATTCATTGTTTTTTAATATCTGAGTAGTACTCCATTGTGTAAATGTACCACATTTTCTGTATCCATTCCTCTGTTAAGGGACATCTGGGTTGCATGTGAAAAATCTGTATGACAAGAACTTCAAGTCTCTGAAGAAGAAAATTGAAGAAAATCTCAGAAGATGGAAAGATCTCCCATTCTCATGAATTGGAAGGATTAATAGTAAAACTGGCCATCTTGCCAAAAGCAATCTATAGATTCAATATAATCCCCATCAAAATTCCAACTTGATTCTTCACTGAGCTGGAAAGAGCAATTTGTAAATTCATCTGGAATAACAAAAAAACCTAGGATAGGGAAATTTATTCTCAACAATAAAAGAACTTCTGGTGGAATCACCATCCCTGACCTTAAACTATACTACAGAGAAATTGTGATAAAAACTGTATGGTATTGGTATAGTGACAGGCAGGTGGATCAATGGAATAGAATTGAAGACCCAGAAATGCACCCACACACCTATGGTCACTTGATCTTTGGCAAAGCTAAAACCATCCAGTGGAAAAAAGACAGCATTTTCAATAAATGGTGCTGACTCAACTGGCGGTTAGCATGTTGAAGAATGCAAATTGATATGTTCCTGTCTCTTGTACAAAGCTCAATTCCAAGTGGATAAAGGACCCCCACATAAAACCAAATACATTGAAACTAATAGAAGAGAAAGTGGGGAAGAGCCTTGATTGAATGGGCACAGGGGAAAATTTCCTGAACAGAACACCAGTAGCTTACACTCTAAGATCAAGAATTGACAAATGAGACCTCATAAAATTGCAAAGCTTCTGAAAGGCAAAGGACACTGTCAATAGGAGAAAACAGCAACCAACAGATTAGTAAAAGACCTTTACCAATTCTATAAGTAATAGAAGGCTAATATCCAATATATACAAAGAACTCAAGAAGTTAGACTCCAGAGAACCAAATAACCCTATTTAAAAATGGGGTACAAAGCTAAACAAAGAATTCTCAAGTGAGGAATATCGAATGGTTGAGAAGCACCTAAAGATATGTTCAACATCCTTAGTCATCAGGGAAATGCAAATTAGAACAACCCTGAGATTCTACCTCACACCAGTCAGAATGGCTAAGATCAAAAATTCAGGTGACAGCAGATACTGGTGAGGTTGTAGAGAAAGAGGAACACTCCTTCATTGCTGGTGGGATTGCAAGCTAGTACAACCACTCTGGAAATCAGTTTGGCAGTTTCTCAGGAAATTGGACATAGTACTACCAGAGAATCCAACTATACTACTCCTGGGCATATACAGAGAAAATGCTCCAACATGTAATAAGGACACACGTTCCACTATGTTCATAGCAGCCTTATTTATAATAGTCATGCCATTTTTTCTCTTCTGTAGTTGGACTCTGTAGTCCATCTGGAGAGATCACTCAGTAGTCATTCTTGCTATATTCTGTGCCTTAAGAACTATAGGACTTTTCATCTAGAAAAATCTGATATTTCTTTTTTTCCCTTATAAAAGCTCAACTACTGTACTAGAGAGGACCACATGAGTTGACAGTTTACCAGTATTTCAGATAAGCTCTATGCAATAGAAGTTATTCATAACAGAAGAGAAAAAGGGTTACCAGATAATAAAAGTTAAAAATGTAGAAAAACAGTTGCCTTGGAAAGGAATTAGTGAGTCCCCCGTGCTTTTATGAAGACAAAAAGTTTGGAGCAACTAAGATAAAGTGAGGATTGGAGATTGTAGGAGTTAAAACTGGCTTTGGGAGTGTGGGAGACTTCTCAGTATATTTATTTTTCAAACAGAGGAAACCTCAAAGTCAGCACTTTCGAATGAAGTAAGGAATGGAAAATGGGGAACATTTGAACAAAATAAGCAGCTCAGTGGAATGTGAAGAAAATCACTATCTTGATAAAAGAATTAAACACCATATCCTAGACAAGAGAAGGCTTTTTTGAGATGTCCTGATTCCTCTATTATACCACTGTTCTTACTGATGACAAGTAAGTATAGAAGGTTAAATTGGATATTTTATCATATTTATCATTAACAAGATTAGAACAAGTGTATAGGTCAGTTGAAGATTTCAGAAGATCTGGGCCAAACTGGATTTGTCTTGCCTGAGATCTGTTAATTGTTTTGGTGAGCTAAATGCAAAGAAGATAGGTAGCTTGGCCGCTTGGGATTGAACTTTGCACATGACTATAGCAAACAATAGCAAAACTGAGATGAACTAACCATCCCTGCCAAGGACTTCTCCATCTATAGCTAGAAAGAAGTATGAAAACTACATAGAGGGCACAAGATCTTTAAAGCTAGAACCACAATGGGAGCAACCTCATTTTGTGTAAATTTTATGGACTCAAGGTCAACTGGACTTGAAGTTTGGAAAAATAGCATCTATTTCTTGGTAGGAGTCTCTATGCAGCTGCATTCAAAAGGAGAATAAACATACAGAGTAGAGTAGGTTTTTATGTGTTTTAATAATCTACCACATTCATTTATAAGATTTGACAGAGTTCAATTAAAGATTGACAATGATTGTACTGCAAAAAAGCAAAAGGCACACCAGTAAGCAAGGTCAGTTAATACCATTGAAAGTGCAAAGAAAAATGAAGATAGAAAAAAGGAACATGTGAAAGAACATTCTAGAACATATGTATAAAATCTTGAAATGGCATCCATACTGGGCACACAAAAGCAAGTCAGTATGATTTGGAGAATAGTTGTCTAGGAGATGAAGGACTATGCAAGGTTTGTGAATAAAGAGGTGCCTGTCATACAGGGATTTGGAACACAAAACAGAATCGACATTATATTCTAAGAACTGAAGGTTTTTTTTTTTTATCTAGGAAAAGACTTGTAAGGCAAACCACATTTTGTTGTCTTTAATACTGTAGATGTCCTGAACTGATCTTTATGGTTGAAGATATTTATTCTTTAATGTACTTTATAGACTTGTGTTTTCTCTGTTAATTGCTACTTTTCCCCTCTAGGAGTACTCTCAGCAGACCCTTTGTAGGTTCATGCTGCTTCCAGCTCAGTGGCCTCATGCTAGCTCAAAAGTGGCCATAGCATAGTCATAGGGGACACAAGAACCCAGGTGTACAATAATTACCATATAGAGCATATTGTCCTGCCCTATGTTTTCTCCAGGGCAACAAAAAAGTATAAGAAACAATGAGTACAACTATTCAGAGAAAAAAGTAATGATTAAATTACTATGTATGAGAATGGTGGCAGTCACAAAGATTGTTAAGTTCCTACACTGAAGAGATCTAGACAATACGATTCTTCTGTATAAATTAGTATTAATCTTTGTTATGTAGGTTGTAATAATTCTTGCTGCTGACTAAAGAACATTCTTTGTTGCAATGTCTACATTCTCTATCCAAGATGAAAACACTGAAGAACCTCGAGCAAATAGGCACAGGGGAAAATTTCCTGAAGAGAACCCCAATAGCTTCTGCTATAAGATCAAGAATTGACAAATGGGACCTCATAAAGTTGCAAAGCTTCTGTAAGGCAAAAGACAATGTCAATAAGACAAAACGGCAACCAACAAATTGGGAAAAGATCTTTACCAACCCTATATCTGATAGAGGGCTAATATCCAATGTATACAAAGAACTCAAGAAGTCAGTCTCCAGAGAACCAAATAACCCTATTAAAAAATGGGGCATAGAGCTAAACAAAGAATTCTCTACTGATGAACACCAAATGGCTGAGAA
>JADRCD010195866.1:0-25640 GCA_019843815.1 Montemys delectorum | reverse complement strand
CACACACACACACACACACACACACACACACACACACACACACACACCATGAGATGGACACAGATCTGTCAACAGGGAACTTTAAGTTAAATGCTGCATATCTTCAAGCCTTCATTTTCATGTTTTCCCACCTTTAAGATGGAGATAGATTTTTGCAGCATTGTAGAAATAACTGATGGCATAGAAAAGTGCTGAAGTTACTGTCTGAATTTAATCAATCATGTTCAATCAGGATCAATAGGAAAATGCCAGAAGAGTTTGTTACACAGCAAGTGTCAAAGTGATTAACATTGACTAATAACTCCTGGGAATGTGCAACTAGCTTAAGAAAAGTAAAAATGACTTGAAATTATTAATGATATGCAAGATGCTAGTAAGGAGGGGATGTGGATGATAATGCTGGGGAATATTATGCAATATTTCATCCAATTCAATTTAATTACTTTCAATTTCATCTGAGTTCCTTTTAAGTACGTAATGTTATTGATTCATAACTATTCATAATTATTCAAAAATGTATAAATTTCCTTGAAAAACCTTAGAGATGAAAGGAACAAGGTAAATAACATTTAGCAAGGTAGTACGGCATTTGTTTAGATGGCAGAATCTGGTACTGAATAACTGATTTGATATCTTTTTCCAGCACTTAGTGGTTATATAACCATTGACAACCCTGTAATTTCACTATGAGATTTTATGTAGATGGTCTCACATTCTGTGGAAGATAAATTATCCTTGGTTTAATATATGAATAGTTTATTTTTGTTTATGCATGATCCAAATGATGCTATCTGTGGGATGCTGTAAGGATTCTGTACTACAAAGTCACTCAAAGATCAGAGATGGACAATGACTACACAGGGAATCGGCACCCAGGAAACAGATAGGGAAGAGACAGGTAAGACAAAAGTTCACATCACTGGTCTATGTGGACTGACTTGAGATTAAAGACTATATTTGTGTTCTCATGGGAAATAGTACAAGTAGTCCAGATATTTGCCAAGTCACAAAGGGCAGTAAGTTCAGCAAAGTACCCACCACCCTCTACTATACTGTGTCCCATGTGTGAAATCCAGATGATAATAGAATATGTCTTTAACAGTTACTGTAGGTATTCAATGAAATAATGCCATGGTGTACCTAGTTTAGAGCCTACTTCATGATCTGAATTTGGTAACTTAGCTGTTTCTATTGTAAGTGCTCTGACTAAGATAAGAGGTTAATTTATCCAGTGATGAAGGAAAATGTAACCAAGTGAACCTGGAGATCAGGTAAGATTAAATAGGACTTCTTGGTGCTGTGACTATTTGTAGGGCTTGTTTCTTCAGTTATCAGAGAAAAATTATACAACTTTGTGGCCCAGTTCTGTATCTTTAGAGTTAACTTCATACCATCGTCTAATCTCTCCTCCTGAATCTTGCCATCATTTTTACTTCAGCTTCCCTTCCCTCCTCTCCTTACAGTCCTTCCCTATCACCAACACCTCCTCCTCCTCCTCCTCTTCTCCTAAGACAAGGGGAGGCCTCTCATGGATATTAACCTGACTTGGCATATTAAGTTGCAGTAGGACTAAGCACATTTTCTACTGAGGCTTTCCAGTTAAAGTCATATGTGATTTATGCATGTAATCAAAGTAAAACTATTGGCTCATAAGGGTATTGAGTGAGTATATAGTGCAAACATTAGAAGTTTGAGCCCGTCTTTGAATTTGTATCTCATTGAGTCCTATCTTGAAAATAATGCTAAAAAGTACCATTGATGGCAGCCATTTTAGTAGAATCAAGATTTTAATTGGCAAGATTTTGTACTCACACTACCCTACCCTACCCTGTAGTGATAAATAGAAACATTTTATTTGTTTGTTTGTTTGTTTGATTAATTAATTTTTTACACTTCATATTCCATTCCTTGCCCTCCATCCACCCTCTGACTGCTCTACATCCCACACCTCCTCCCTACCTTGTCTCCACGTGGATGCCTCCAGCCCCACCCCACCTGACCTCTAAACTCCTTGGGGCCTCCAATCTCTTGAGGGTTAAGTGTATCATCTCTGAATGAACATAGACCCGGAAGTCCTCTATTGTATGTGTGTTGGGGGCCTCCTATCAGCTGGTGTATGCTGTCTGTTTGGTGGTCCAGTGTTTAAGAGATCTCGGGGGTCCAGATTAATTGAGACTGCTGGTCCTCCTATAGGGTTGCCCTTCTCCTCAGTTTCTTTCAGCCTTCCCTAATTCAACAACAGAGGTCAGCTGCTTCTGTCCATTGGTTGGGTGCAAATATCTGTATCTGACTCTTTCAGCTGCTTGTTGGGTCTTTTGTGGGGGACAGTCATGATAGGTCCCTTTTTGTGAGTGCTCCATAACCTCAGTAATAGTGTCAGGCATTGGGATCTCCTCTTGAGCTTGATTCCACTTTGGGCCTGTTGCTGGACCTTCTTTTCCTCAGGATCCTCTCCATTTCCTGTAATTCACATCTCTGAAACATAATTGTTCCTGTCTGAAATAGAAACATTTTATATTAAGCTTCTTTCACTGATTGGAAGAAAGAGAACAGGGAAAAAATGTTGGCTGCTGAGTCCTTCTCTGCTGCCATTCAAATAGACTCTGCAGTTTCTTAGCCACTAGAGAATATGCTGACAACACTTGAGAGCTAGGTACTAGGTGTGACTTCCTGAAAATGGGTTGTAGACCAGGGGTTCTGACCAACCTTGCTGTTCCAACTCAATTGTCTTCTGATTCAGAGACGTTAGTTTAATTCCCTTGGTCCTCTTGAAAGAGCTACTATTATTAGGTCCAAGCTAATCATTTCTCAGTGTTTTGTCTTTATATTTTTTCATTTTTCTATTCAAAGTGATATTTTGAATGGAGACATAGCTTGTCACATCCTGGAAACTATCTTCAGACTTTTCTGTCACTTTCAAAATAAAATACCTGTGAATGTGATGATGGCATTCAAAGACTTTTCTTCTTCTGGTTCTTTTTCATTGTTATGCATATGATTTATGTTCTTCATCCTTATTTATCTACAGCTCCTACCTTGTCACCCCAAACTGAGCTGATTCTGCTGCCAATAGTTTGAGTCAGGATACATCTCATGAACAGCATTTGCTAAGTAGGCTCAGTGTGAAATCAGAGAGTAGATCTTCTTCTTCTTTTTTTTTTTTTTTTAGATATTTTCTTTATTTACATGTAAATTTCTCCTTTCCCAGTTTCCCCTCCAAAAAACAAACAAACAAACAAACAAACAAACAAAAACAACAAGAACAAACCCCTGTTGCCTCCCCCCTCCCCATGCCTGCCATCCCACCCTTTCCCACTTATTGGCCCTGGTATTCCCCTACACTGGGACACAGAACCTTCACAAGGCTGAGGTCTTCTCCTCCTATTGATGATTGAATTTGCAATCCTCTACTATATGCATGCTGCCAGAACAATCAGTCCCACCATGTATGGCTCACAGCCATTCATTGAACTGAGTACACCCTCTTTTTAATAACTGAAACAGGAGAGTTTGCAACTGTGCAGGCACACTAAGTGAGAGATCGTCTGCACCTCAGTGTGCATTAGTCCCATCTGTGCAACAGGAACTCCAGGCTTCCTTGGCTGCAACTGCCTCTATAGTCAAAACATGAGTCGCTATCACTCCAATAACACAGACAATAATGAATTCTTATGGAAATCAGTATAGAAACTGGGTTTATTTGACTTTCTTCATATGAAATAATAAACAGCATCTTTAGAGTCCTGGACCATATCTGACCTTCACTGCCTACACTGAAGCTGTGTGAATTTCAGCAACAAAGCAAGCCCCTTGCATTGGGCTTTCTGCCTGAGGGAGTAGCTCCAATATTTTGCTACAGGTAGGGCTATACAACTCAGATTAAGCAGCTTGTGAGGGAATTTCTGCACATTCTGTAGACCTGGTTCCATGGCAAATAGTGAAGTTGTTGAGCGAGGACTTCTAGAAAATGAGAAAAAGATTGTAAAACAAACAAACAAGATACCCAGTACAATAAGCAAGAGTAACAGGAATAGAAGAGGAGAGAAAGAAGAGCAATTGCTGCAATATACCCTTGCAGAGGTGTGCACAGAGTCTGCTTGCCACCATGGATATGATCCCTGTATACCTGTGTGTGTGCCTCTGTGTGTGAGTATGTGTGTGTGTGTGTGTGTGTGTGTGTGTGTGTGTGTGTGTGTGTGCGAGAGAGAGAGAGAGAGAGAGAGAGAGAGAGAGAGAGAGAGAGAGAGAGAGAGAGGAGAGAGAGAGAGAGATTATTTTAGGACAGAGTACCGATCAAGCAATACAATTTTCAGCTTCTGTTTTGAATCTTGTTTCATTGCTCAGCATCAAGCTAAGCTTGGGAAAATGGCTAAGCCTCCTGTTCCTCACATAGATGATTCTTAGTAAGGAATTTGAACAGATAACTGGCTCAAAGAGCACAAGGACTAAAATAAATGTATGGAATGACAGCAGTGATTTCAAAAGTTAACCTGGATTAAAACAGGTTGTGAGAGATGAATAATATATGATAAAATGAGTAGAGAAAAATGCTAATTATGTGACTTAAATGACAGGATTTAGGTCTTCAAATTAAAATGTTTTCACGTTTCCTATAAATTTGACATTCTTAACAGTAAGATGTTGGCAGAGGGCCTGGAGAGATGGCTCAGTGGCTAATAACACTAGCTATACTTGCCGTGGGCCTGAGTTCCATTTAAGATGTGTAGCAAATGTTAAGCCAGGCCTCAGCACACCAAACTACTCTGTAAATGATGCCGAGATAAGTGTGGTGACAGTTTGCTTGCCAGTTGGTTACAAGGCTAAGATGACGATAGTGATGCACTTTGCTGTCTCTGTGGTGCTCATTCTTCCTTTGGAAGAGATTGCGTTATATTAGTGATGCTCTGCTTGGTGGTGCTCAGGTGCAGATGGAACAGTGTCTGCATTCTTGCCACTAGTAGATGAGCAGCCTTCACGTATCCAGTCACAGCAATCTTTGCTGTTGTTGAACATGGTCTGTAGAGCAGCAGGTGCCTTGTCTAGAGTCTTTAGGGAACCTTGTGTTTACTGTGTGTTACAAAAGATGGACGTTATCCAGATATGTATATGATGCTCAGATGGAAAGAGCATGAGTGGGAGGCTAGTTCAGTGGCAGTCAAGTCCAATTATGAACAGTAAACTATATGGTTTGTCATTGACATGTCTACAAATAAATAAATAAACTTCTTGGTGGGAAGAAAGCCAGTAATTGCTTTAGCTAGTCATTTAACACACATTTTTTCTGAGCATCTATTACAGAACAGGATCTGGGCAAGAAATCATGCTATATGTGGAAATAAGTTAACAGAATAGTGGTTCTGTTTTTTATAATATAGTGGACTATATTATTTTCTAATAAAGGAAACTAATACATATAAACATTTACAATAATCTCTAAGGATATTACCCCTCCTCCAAGTCCAAGTCCACAAGAAAGATGATCTCTGTTGCTGGGCTGTGGTGGCATATGCCTTTAATCCTAGCACTTGGTAGGCAAAGACAGATGGATTTCTGAGTTTGAGGGCAGCCTGGTCTACAGAGTGAGTTCCAGGACAGCCAAGGCTGTACAGAGAAATTCTGTCTTGAAAAAACAACAATAAAAAAAAATCTCTGTTTTGGTTCAAAGCAAAGCAGATATTTTAGAGAATAAACAATGGAGTCACCACAGAGAGTCTCAACACTTTAGATGGAGGCATCTAATCATGAACTTGCAGGTCATTTTCTAGTCTGTCCAACTACCATCTTGACAATTGCTTTTGCTTTGAAAAGGCAATTGAAACAAGAAGAGCCTGAAGACTGCCTAAAAAAGAATGGTATAGAACCATCTGGATATAAAGAAGGGGTGAGAGTAGAACATGGAAAAATAAATAAAAGGTTTCAGTTACGTAACAATATTGTCCAGTTGAAGACCGTATAAAGATTCTGGCTTACCATAGGCCTACTAATAAATAGAAACATATTTAAATATGCAGACTTCTACACTGTTAAAGATCCTTTGGATATGTGGAGTTTCTCCAGACACCAACATCTAGCCAAGAGTTCAGTATTTACCCACTATTCTCCCAGTAGATACATCTAATATTTAGCTAAAAGAACTTAATCTTCAATCCAAATGTAATATATGTGCCTTCATAACCACCAGTCATACCTATTACCCTTTACTGTGCAATTTTACATTCTTGTCTCTTCTTTCTTTGGCTGTTGAGTTAGATAGTTATTCTTTACTGCCCTGTCTGTTTTCTAGGTTCAGCAGAGGGGCAGATGGCTAAGGAGTATTTCTGAATGATGAACAAAATTGCCAGGACCTTTAAGGAGGCAATAATGCAAAATGGTACCAAAGGGGCAATATTCTGATTGAATAGAATTAATATTCTCACTTACAGCCATTAAAGGTATCAATTGTTGAAGAGATTTTCTGAAATCCTTATTTCTCTGTTCTTTCACTAAAGATAGATCACATGAATATAAAAGGCAAAGATTTTCCCCAATTGTGTAGACTTTCTCCTTGCATGAATGATGATGTCTTTTCTGTAAAGAAGTATTTTAATTTCATGAGGGTCCATTTATGAATTGTTAGTCTTAGTGCCTGTCTTATCAGGGTCCTATTCAGAAACTTCCTTCTTGTACCAGTGAATTTTAGCTTATTTCTTTACTATCAGACTCAAGGTATGTTGAGGTTAAAGATGCTTTCTTTACTCCAGAGTATAGTTTTGATTTCTTTCTTAAAAACAAACAACCCCCCAAAAAAATCAAAAAACAAGCAAACTCAAAAGAAAACAAAAACAAGCAAAAGTACCCTAGGTACCTGTAAATGTATAAAGTTACATCTACGTTTTTAATTTTATTACACTGCATTGACTCTGTAGATTTGTTTTGGCAGGATGGCCATTTTTCACAATATTAATCTCTCTGATCTATGAGCATGGGAGATCTTTCAATCTTCTGGTATCTTCCTCAATTAATTTCTTCAATGTCTTAAATCATTTATTGTACAAATATTTTACTTGCTTGTTCAGATTTATTCCAAGAGATTTTTGAAGATATTGTGCAAGGTATAGTACAAATGGCAGGGTAAGACTTTAAAAATTGATCAACATCTTTAACCATTAAGGAAATATAAATTAGAACTACCTTGGATTACATCTTACCCCAATCAGAATATTCAAGATTAATGAAACAAATTATAGCAACTGCTGGTAAGGATATGATAATAGAAATATTTATTTATGACTGGTGAAATTATAAAATGGTACAGCCATTGGCATCTACAGTTGACTATAGAGATATTTGCTTACCCATTCTCATTGATATTCAATTCACAATGACCAGAAATTAGAAAAATCTTGGATATTCATCAACTGATGAATCAATAATGAAAATGTGATACATTTCCATAATGAAATATTATTAATAGTCACTTATTAAAGAAAATAAAGTTATGCAATTTTCAGATAAATGGATAGAGTAAAAAACAATCATGCCAGGTGAGGCAACTCAGACTAAGAAAGACAAAGATTCCATTTTTCCTTTTTATAAGAACATTAGCTTTTAAGCTTTATATATATGTGTTTCATTCAGGATGTCCATGGAGTTAGATAGGAAGTCAGAGACTACCTTTGTATGTAGAATATGAAGGTGATCTTCCAAAGAAGGGAAAAATAGTGTATAGTGTATAAATAGATAGGAGAAATTAGAAAAGGATGATTAAATGGGGGGAGGGGATAGGAGGGTAGTATAGAGAAAGGAAGATGGGAAGGGACAATTAACATTAAATGCCTTTTGAAAATCTGTTTCAAAACTTACTACTATGGGGATTTCCTAAAATATACAGATGTAAAATATTAAATGAAGTCACAACATAATGCAGAAGACAATGCCTTAATTAGATGTCAAGTGCTACCAAATAAAACCCATAGAACCAGAAATATCATTTTGAGTTATCAGCCAAAGGGATCCTATAGACAAGCCCCATCTCAAACATAACAGGTTATTTCCAATGCTATTGGTTACCTTCTACAACCTGATAGTAAGACCCTATTGTGGAAGACATCAATTTCTTATGTTATCAGACAAGGAGAAATTGAGGAGGTACTCAACTATAAGCTTCACCCCTATAATTTGTATTCCTGGATCTGGAAGTACTATCCCTGTTACCAAAGCAGAAAAGAATCACCAATCTCACCTAATTACAAACACTATGAGCTACAAGAGAAGCTTGCCTGCAAGATATAGCCACTACTACAATAGTAGCACAAGTGTTATAGAAGTAGCCAGGCACTTTGTAAAAATCAGATTTAAGGCATGTTCCATGTGATATCCCGTACCTAATACTATTAATAAGGCTAGACTAAGACTAGATACTGCATGGACACTAGGGAAAAACACACTACTGGTATGTTAGATGAACATAACATTATCACAAGTCCAACTGACATGTTGGCATTTCCATAGATCAGAGTAACATTATGACCTCAGAGAAGCTTACTGCAGTAAATAACAATTAGCATAGGGTTCCACAATTGGGCAATGTTCAGAGAGTCAGAAAGACTGGAACATTTATCCCTAAATGCAATGCCTTTATTACAACCCTCCCCTCAAGGCTCAAGTAAATCTATACACAAGAGGAGGTGGAAAAATTGTAAGAGCCAGTGGTCATGGATGATTCCATATCAAGACACAATATCATTTTTAA
The DNA here is from genome assembly GCA_019843815.1 of Montemys delectorum. NCBI lineage: Eukaryota > Metazoa > Chordata > Mammalia > Rodentia > Muridae > Montemys > Montemys delectorum. The sequence continues at coordinate 16,909 of JADRCD010195866.1, read as the reverse complement.
GATATAACAGGGCTGGAACATATATGAACCCACAGAGAGTGTTACAATATGCTCAAGATTTTCACAAATACAAGCTAGACAAAATCATCACACAGAGAAGGGGAAATGACACATTAACACTGGGTATATCAACCACAATTCAGTACAAGTCCCATGCCCAGGGGAAGTCTCTCTCTCTCTCTCTCCCTCCCTCTCTCTCTCTCTCTCTCTCTCTCTCTCTCTCTCTCTCTCTCTCTCTTTCTCTCTCTCTCTCTCTCTCTCTGTGTGTGTGTGTGTGTCTTTTTGTTTTGTTTTGTTTTGTTTTGTTTTGTAGGCTCCATGGCTGGCAGTAGATAGTTAACAAAACACAAACTTAATGGTATTTTTGTAAACTTCTTGTCTTATATTGTTTTACTTCTGCATTTTTGCTTACTTATGTATTATGATTTCCAATTTTGTGTTTCTGTGGGATTTTATGTATTTCTTGTGATTTTCTTAATTTTTTTCTTTTATTGGATATCTTCTTTATTCACATTTTAAATGCTATCCCCTTCCCAGGCCTCTCTTCAGGAAATCCTCTATCCCATCCCCTCTCCCTCTGCCTCTATGAGGGTGCTCCCCACCCACCCATCTACTACTGCCTTCCAGCCCTGGCATTCCCCTATACTTGGGGCATTGAACCCCCTTTTCAGGCCCAGGATACAATTCACAGACCAGATGAAGCCCAAGAAGAAGGAAGACCAAATCGTGGATGCTTCAGTGTTCTTTAGAAAGGGGAACAAAATACTTGCAGGAGGAAATATGGAGACAAAGTGTATAGCAGAATTGAAGCAAAGGGCATCCAGAGACTGCCCCACTTAGAGATCCATCCCATATATAGTCGCCAAACCTAAATGCTATTGCTGATACCTGGAAGTGCTTGCAGACTGGAACCTGATATGGCTGTCTCCTGAGAGACAGAGTATTTGCCAGAGCCTGACAAATACTTAGGTGGATGCTCCTAGCCAACCATTGGACTGAGTGCTGGGTTCCTGATGGAGGAGTTGGAGAAGGGACTGAAGGAGCTAAAGGGGTTTGCATCCCCATGGGGGAGCAACAGTTTCAACCAGCCAGACCCCTGGAGCTCCAGGGGGCAGGACCACCAACCAAAGTGTACACATGGACGGACCCATGGCTCTGGCTGCATGTGTGGCAGAGGATAAGCCTTGTTGGACATCAGTGGGAGGATTTTCTTCATTTTTTAAATTCTCTTTTTGGCTTGTTGTTTTTCCTAAAGAGACACTAAAAGACAGGTTATGGAGTTGGGTAAGTGGGAAGGTGGGTAGGATCTAGGAGAGATTGGAAGAGAAGACACTATGTTCAGAATATATTGAATGAAAATTTCTTTCCAATTTAAAAATAATTGAATGAGAGAGGGAGGACATGATGTTGGGTAGGGAGAGAGTTGGGCAGGCCTGGGAGAGGGGAAATATGATTAATATATACTGTATGAAAGATGCTTTTCCAGTACAGAAAAACTCAAGGAGCTAAGGTTGAAGGAAGGAAGTATAAGAAATAAGGCCTTAAAGGAGATGACATATCTGAGACCAACGTTTGATACTCTAAATCTTAGAATATTCTTTAATATTCTACAGAAGGCTTTGATTTTCTCTATTGGTATGGACAACAACTGTGCTCAGCAGCAACACTAGTGAGTTCATGAACTTCTTTGAGAGAAACGGTTTTTATGTTCAGGCCTGACATCAGGCATGTCATCACTACTGACAGTCCCAATAGAATGACTCTGTCCTGTGCTTAGTACACCAACTCCCAACTTCATATGTGATATGCCTAAGGTAACAGGGAACCATTCCTTACATCAAATCTAGTGCAAAGGTTACTGTAGGGCCAGTACTTATCCAAGCAGTTTATCAACGCAGAGTTGCAAGGAATCTATTGCAAGTGGAAACAGTAGTTCAGGAACCTCTTTAAATTTGCTATTGGATTTATTTCCAATTTCTTTGTAATCTCTTCCTTAGAGCAGTAAATTCTGAGCTCACAGGGCTTTGCATTTAATTCCAGTATTTGGATTGTGAGAGCTTTTAATACCTGCAGACTTGGCTATTGGGGGAGAGAAATGCACTCCCATTAATCAGAACTGGACTGAGTCATGTTACACAAACCACAGATTTCTACAAGAAAATTAAAAACTAATATCATTTCAATTCTGCTAAATGTTTTCTTATGATTCCAGAGGAAAAATTGGGACACTCTATATTGTGTCTAGTGATGCTGCCAGAGACAGGACAAATGAATGTATAAATAGGAACTGCTCAGAAGAGGATAGTCATAAATCACGAAATGAGCCGGAACTCAGGCTTCTTTTTTTGTGTTGCTTAAATTGTGAAACATTATTGGTGACTTCCAGAAAAACAATTCGATTTAGGTACAGTTACATTAGAAGATTGTGGGAAATAGGCTAGTATAATTTCCCTAGGTGAGACCAAAAGCAAGAAATGAAATTTTCTGGTGATTCTATGATTATAAAATCTACATTGAAAAAGAAATGGAGTGGAGTTTGTTAAAGAACATCAGTTTATAGAGTCCAAAGTTTTCATCTTCAACCTTTATAAATCTGCAATGTGATGATACACTGGCTATAGGTCAAAAATACACTGTAATAAATTGAACTGTGGAAGCAGTAGCTAAAATCATGTACTATTCTGCTGGGGTCCTGTAATTCTCTCGTAGTATTGTAGAAAAACATTCCCCATGTTTTAAAAGGAACTGCTTTTTGGCATCCTGAATTATAGCTGAATAATTATTTTTCCAAAAAAATAAAGCAGGTGATGTATTTTTTCCATTTCCTAAAAGTTCTTTGAGACTGTAGGACCATAAAAAAGACTTTAAAATCCACACATTGTAGTAAGTATTTTAATCAAACTTTCAATATTGTTAAACAATTTAATTTTTATTACAGATATTGTTCATATTGTGACAAGTGTCATTTTAATTATGGTATATTTCTTTTTGCTTAAGAGAGTAGTGACCGAGATGAACATTTTAATTGTTCAAAAAACCTACAAAGAGATTTGGATGGGAGTCACATCAACCTTTGTTCTTTTCAATGATATGTTCCCAGTAGAATAAATTCATACATATTATAGTCCTACTTCTTAATAGCTATGTGACTTCTGAAATTTTCCTTAGTTTTTCTGACCTCATTTTCTCATTACTCTGTGGGGCTAAGAGTAGTCTACATCTCATAGATTTACATTTAAATGGATTAAGCTAACAATCATGAGACATGAAACAGTGTTTCAGATGTAATCCGAACTCAATGAATAATAGCCATAGTTAATACTGAGTTAGGTCACAAATATCTGTGTTATCCATTCCCTGATACTGTTGAAACAAGTAACCACAGACTTAGTGGGGTGAAACAACATACATTCATTTGGTTGTTTTTCACAAGGTCACACAGAAGTCTTTGATTTTCTCTGAGATAAAGTAATTCTTGTGAGAGACTATTTTCTCCATCTTTATCGTGCTCTAACATTCATACACATTCTTTGCTTCCTGTGTCCTTTTATTCTCACCATTATAGGTATGCACTGATGTCTTTCTCCCAACACATCACTGTGATTTCTTCCTTTCTGACATGTTTCTTTGTGATATGTTCTCTCCTATCACCCTCTTTTACTTAAAAAGATCACTGTGACATTAAATTTACTATAGTAATCCAGGTTAAATCTTTCCCTTTTTGATTCTTGAATTTTATCATATAGTCAACATCCTCATAACATGTGAAATAATGTATTCAGATTCTGATGATTAGATCATGGATGTGATTGAGGAAACCATCATTCTCTCTGTACTCAATTATCTTTTGGGGGTTTTTATTAATTCACTATGAAGCACAAAAGGAAGTTCTGGATTACCATTGTTCCTCAGGGAAATGCTTAAATATAAATGAAAAGCTTATGTTTTTAGAATGTCCACAACATTTCTTTCCATTACAGACTGTTAATAAGGAGAGTCAACATTTTTAGTGATGAGAAACAAAATGGCTAATCACTACATATTAGTTAATCTGTGATAGAAAAGCACTAGTGTTCACCAAAGCTGTTTTATATTTTCTATATGCATTCAGCTCCATTACACTTCCATTGAACTTGTCTCTAAATAAGGTCCTGAGGCAAATTCTCAACAGTAAAATGGTAGTGGCAAAAGTCAATGGCACATCATTTACTTTTGTTTAGTCGTGCACAAATGCAGAAGTGTAAAAAATGTGATATAATGATGCCAATGCAAAAATGGCAATGGCAACGGCAGTAACAAGGCAGTTAGGAGACGGCAACCTCCCATGTTGTAAAGTCTCTTTTAACTGGTTGTATATGGGGGTGGGTAGCAGAGAGCTCTGAGCCCTGGGATAGGAAGCATACAAGATAGAAGTCTTTCTAACCTAAGCCCCACTAAAGTACTAAGTCTTATATTCTTGTCATGGTACTAAGAGTTGTGGTGAATTCCTGTTATTCCACCTTACACCAATCAGAATAGCTAAGATCAAAACCTCAGGTGACAGCACATGCTGGTGAGGATGTGGAGAAAGACGAATACTCCTCCATTGCTGGTGGGACTGCAAACTGGTACAACCACTCTGGAAATCAATCTGGAGTTTTCCTCAGAAAACTGGAAATAGATCTACCTGAAAACCCAACTATACCACTCTTGGGCATATAGCTTAACGATGCCCCACCATGGTAACCCACAAGGTTACATGACCCATTATGTGCATAGCAGCTTTATTCGTGATAGCTAGAAGCTGGAAACAACGCGGATATTCCACAATGGAAGAATGGATACAGAAAATGTGGTTCATTTACACAATGGAATACTATTCAACTCTTTTTTTTTTTTTTTAAATCACTTCACTTTATTTATTTTTTTTGATAATTTCTTTATTTACATGTAAATTTTCCCTTTCCCAGGTTCCCCTCCAAAAAACAAACAAACAAACAAACAAACAAAAACAACAAGAACAAACTTCTTTTGCCTCCCCCCTCCCCATGCCTGCCACCCCACCCTCTCCCACTTATTGGCCCTGGCATTCCCCTACACTGGGGCACAGAACCTTCACAAGGCCGAGGTCCTTTCCTCCTACTGATGATCAAATTTGCAGTCCTCTACTATACACATGCTGCCAGAACATTCAGTCCCACCCTGTATAGTCCTTGATTTAAGAATGAGGACACCCCGAGTTTTGCAGGCAAATGGATGGAACTAGAAAATATCATCTTGAGTGAGGTATCTAAAACCCAAAAGGACATGCGTGGTATGTGCTCACTAATAAGTGAATACTAGCCAAAAATGTACAGAATATCCAGGATACAATCCACAGAGCTCGAGAAGGTTAACAAGCCAATCTCACTTGGGAGAACGAAAAAAGCATAGGGCATAGGGAAGGAGGGAACTGAGTGGGAGAGCGGAAGGGCAGGGTCGGGGGAAAGAGGGAACACGATCAAGTATTGGGGGGAAGACCAGGAAATGAAGCAATGAGGGAATGAGTGGAAATATACAACCTCAGGAGATAGGAGGTGGGGGGACCCTCTAGAATGTACCAGAGACCTGGGAGGTACGAGAGTCTCAAGACTCAAAAGGATGGACCTTAGATGAAATGCCCCACAGTGGGGAGAGGGGACATGTAGAAAGATGGGGCATCAAGTGGAGAGATAGGGTTGCCATCCCACAGTTAAAAACTCTGACAAAGAATCTTTCCTGTCTAAAAGAACTGCAAGAGCAAAAATGGAGAAGAGACTGAGGGAAAGATTTAGTAATAGGCCTAAATTGGGATCCAGCTCAAGGGGAGGCTCCAAGGCCCGACACTATGACTGATGCAATGGTGTGCTTACAGACAGGAGCCTAGCATGGTTGCTCTCAGAGAGGCCCAACAAGCTGCTGACTGAGGCAACTGCAGATGCTTACACCCAACCAACAGTCTGAAACTGGGGACCCCTGTGGTTGAAGTAGAAAAAGCCTAGAAGTTGAACAGAAGGGTGACCCCACAGGAAGACCAGAAGTCTCAACAAACCTGGAGCCTCAAGATCTCTCAGTTACTGAGTTACCAACCAGGCAGCACACGCTAGCTGGTCAGAGGCCCTAGACACATACAGCAGAGGACTGCCAGGTCTGGCCTTAATGACAAGAGATTCATTTAACCCTTGAGAGATTTGAAGCACCAGGGAATAGGGAGGCCTGGCAGGGTGTAGTGGTATGTGGGGACATTCTCTTTGAGATGGGGGAGGAGGAATGGGATGAGGAACTGTCAGAGGGCAGAATGGGAGGGGCATAATGACTGGATTGCAAAAGAAAACTGATTAAAAAAAAGACACTGTATCTGTTAGTAATAACTTCATTAGGGTTCTTAATCAACAGATGAGGGTATAGGTCCACAGATTCAGTGATGTTCTCAATGTTGGATAAGTAAAACTCAGAAAAAAAATAGAACTGAAATTTGCACCAAGTCACAGTGAGCCCACTTCTCTGTTCAATGCCCCTGGTACCAGAGGGATCTTAGGTTCTGTTTTTAACAGTGTGGTTATGAAAATCTCAAGAAGAATGAAGACCAAAGTGTGGATATTTTGATCCTTCATAGAAGGGGGAACAAAATACCCATAAAAGGAGTTGCAGAGACAAAGTGTGGAGCAGAGACTGAAGGAAGGACAATCCAGACACTGTCCCAGCTTGAGATCCATCCCATATACAATTATATACAATCACCAAACCCAGACACTATTGTGGATGTCAGCAAGTGCTTGCTGACAGGATCCTGATATAGCTGTCTCCTGAGAGGCTCTGCCAGTGCCTGATAAAAACAGAAGTGGATGCTCACATTCACCCATTGGACTGAGCACAGGGTCCCCAATGAAGGAGCTAGAAAAAGGACCCAAGGAGCTAAAAGAGTTTGCAGCCCCATAGGAGGAACAACAATATGAATCAACCAGTACTCCCAGAGCTTCCAGGGACTAAACAACCAACCAAAGATTACACATGGTGGAACTCATGGTTTGAGCTGCATATGTAGCAGAGGATGGTCTAGTTGGTCATCAATGGGAGGAGAGGCCCTTGGTCCTGTAAAGGCTTTATATCCCAATGTAGGAGAATGCCAGGGCCAGGAACTGGGAGAGGGTGGGTTGATGGGCAGAGGGGGGGATGCAATAGGGTTTTTTTTTGAGATGAAACCAGGAAAGGGGAGAACATTTGAAATGTAAATAAAGAAAATATCTAATAAAAATTAATGGAAAAAATAAACAGCGTGGGTGATGATTACCCCCTTTTAATGTCCAACTCAAAGCTATAGTCTATGAAGTCTTTTGAAAAATCTACTTCAAGCTCATCTCTCCCACTCTCTCTCTTCTTGATTAGAGAGATTGATTCTCCATACAGTGTAATGTTCCTTCATGTGTATTCCCTAGACCTTGGTGCCAAATGAGATTATCCCCATGAACACTATTAGATTGACTGATGGTAATATTGCATCATAATAATGAAATAAAGTATTAGGCCTTGCCCAATGCACTGAAGATGATTACCATAAATGGCTAGTAATATCTGCCATGGTAAAAGTATTAGAAAGTAATGAAACATGTGTTCTGTACTAATAGAGTCTAGTCTGCTCTTTACTAGAATAAAATCTTCATTAGAAAAGGAATAATAGATATTTTCTACTGTCAGTGTGATCATAAGAAGAAAAATACACAAAATTATTTGTTGAATTGGGTTGACAACAATTATATGATGATGAATCTATGTCAATGCTGAAAACATTTCTATTCACAAACTTACTTTCCTTCTCTTATATTATTACTTTAGGAGTGCTATGTCCCTCTGCAGCTAATTTATATGTAACAATGAATCTCTTGGAAATATTTTCTTCAAAATATTTATTGTCGTTCTCTTTTCTAGTATTGACAGAGAAAAATAGTTTAAAACTAATGTATTCATTCTTCAAGAGCAGAAGTACTAACCAGGAATGGTTCCATAGTGTGCCATTCAGAAACTTCATCTGTCATGGGAATCCAATATGCCAAGTAAAAACTGTCTTAAAAAAGAAAGAAAGCAAAGGATCAAAAAATTGAAGGTGGTAGGGATGAAAGAAAGCAAAAATGCCAACTGATAATGTCTTAAATAGGCTAAATAAAATTTTCCAACCACACATACAAACAACAACAACAAAGAGAAATGAGACAGATGCACTATCTGAAATACCTTTAAAAATTAGAATAGAAAGACTTTTATAGTAGTCTCAGATTCATATGCTTTCCCAAAAAGTGTAAATTATTGGTGAGCGCTTTCTTCTATAAATATTTGGCCAAGGAGGAAACTGACTTAAAGGCCCAGGGCAGGAAGGTAATAGTTTATAATGAAGTAAATCTATTCTGACTCTCCATTTAAGTTTGAAGTGGAACCTGGACTGCATTATCTGGTGTTCAGGAATTTTAACTGGTGCCTTAGCACTGAGAAGTTACTCTTGCATCTGCCTTTGAAGTCTGAAAGCTTATGTCCATTTTCATGATCCATCTCTGTTCCTCAAGGCATGTGGGAAAATGTCATTATGGCTTTTCTATCCCATTTACAATAGCCTCTCCAATAGATCCCTATAAATACCTCCTGAGGTATTTGAGGATCTGAAATGGTCAGGGTGTTCTTCTCTGTCCTATTCCCCATGTCTAATAGAGGAATACACTCTCAGCTATCCAAACATGAAGCTTGTCACTTGCCTTGAGCTCTTCTTTTTCTCTTCATGTTTCACATGCATTTAGATGGTAAGTTTTACCTGCCTTACCTCTAACACATAATGGCAGGAGTTCTGAAGATCATGAAATTACACAGCAGAATTTTCTTCCAAAATATAAATAAATAAATAAATAAATAAGATTCTGGTGACTTCATAGAGTTTGGGGTTGGAATCTTCCAAATGAGAGACTAACTCATAGATGATCTAGGTCTTTAGTCATTTGGTGTATGCCCATCAGAAGTCTCAATAAATCACAATTATAGATAATTGCCTCCAATTTACTAACTTCTATTGTTCATCCTACCATAATTGCCCTTCCTGAATTATTTTTGCCTTTGCTATGACTCTCATTCAGGATCTCATACCTGCAGTCTTACAAGGATGTGCTTTTCTAGTTTCTTTCTCACAAGTCTGTTGTTTTGACCATTTTTCCATACAGCTTTCAGTGTTTTATTCTTGGAGTATAGCTCTGATAATGCCATCTATCATTCAAACAGCTTCTGTGTCCTCCAATCTCATAGCTCTTGCCCTCTAACTTACTATAGTCCCTACAATGGAGGAAATGCATTTTGCATTATACTTCTCTTCACTCATGATACACATATATTAAACTTGATTAAATCTATGCTAAAGACAATGACTCTTTGAGTATACTAAGCCTAAATACTAAGAACAAGTTGTACAGGCCAAAGTTCTCTGTTGTTAACCAATGTGAATTTTGCCAAGGGTGAAGATACTCTCAATCTCTTTCATGTATCTTCTGTACTGGCAGTAACTAGCAATAGGTTCTTGGTTTCATGGTTCCTTCAGATAGTATCCTGGTTTATCACAAGCAACAACACTTATTCCTAATTTAAAAAAGATTCATAGGGTACTCCATTTGGAGCAGGAATAGTACATTCACTGTGAATATAAAGGACCAGTGTATTTCTTGCAGTCTGAAAGCTTAGCTAAAATTGGCAAAAACAAACAAACAAACAAACAAACAAATAAATAAATAATTAACCCAACATGAACAGCATCACCAAAAAGGAGAAAATAAATGTTTATGAAACAAAAGAGAAAGTAAGCTGTAAAATTAATCTAGATGGAAGAAGAAAGAATGGAAATGTGAGGCAGAAAGAATAGGGTGAAGGTCCGTAATTGGGAGGTACATCTTTTGAACCAGTCAGTGATTGGAAGAGGCTGATTAAAAATTAAATAGAGGTAATGTGTTCTCTGGTATACATGGAAGTTTTTAGTTTTACTTTACCAGTGTCTGTTTGGCTTATTGACACAAAAAACCCTTTATATTAACAATCACTTTGGACAACTTCTACATAGGAATTGAATCTTAACAAGCTGACATTGGGGGCATAGTAGGAATGAACCAGGAACTACTTTCTCTGCACCAAAGGAGATAAGACAGTAGTGGTTGGGGTGAAAGGAATGATAACAGGTGAGAAAGTATGAGAAGATACAGCAGATGTTTTAGTTCCATGATTACAAATACTTGATATTCCACTGTGCATGGCTTCTGCCAGGAGAGTACTTTTCTCACAGTAGTGCTTTCACTTCCAGGCTCGGAGGTAAGATAGCCACTTTCTCTCCAATAACTGTTTGGAGCAGGGTGGCGAGAAGCACATGGGGCACAGGATCAATGGAACAGCTAAGACAGCATCCTTATAGTCACCAACTGCACCCAGAGCTTGGGATGTTCCAGAGCCCTCTGTACACAAGTTTGGCCAGGAGAGAGCTGGTCTCTCAAGAGTGCTGAGCCAAAGGAAGAACAGACCCAAAGGAAGAACAAGTTCCAGCCAGAGACAGCAAGGACATCTAACACCAGAGATAACCAGATGGCAAAAGGCAAACACTAGAATCTTACCAACAGAAACCAAGACTACTTGACAATATCAGAACCCAGTTCTCCTACCACAGCAATTACTGGATACCCCAACACACTAGAAAACCAAGATGTGGATTTAAAATCACATGTCTTGATGCTGATAGAGGATTTTAAGAAGGACATAAATAGCTCACTAGAAGAAATACAGGAGAACACGAGTAAACAGGTAGAAGCCCTTAAAGAAGAAACACAAAAATCTCTTAAAGAATTACAGGAAAACTCAACCAAACACATGAAGGAATGGAACAAAACCATCCAGGATCTAAAAATGGAAGTACAAACAATAAAAAAGTCAGAAAGGGAGTCAAATCTGGAGATAGAAAACCTAGGAAAGAGATCAGGAGTCATAGATGCAAGTATCACCAACAGAATACAAGAGATAGAAGAGAGAATCTCAGGGGTAGAAGATACCATAGAAAACATTGACACAACAGTCAAAGAAAACACAAAATGCATAAAACTCCTAACCCAAAACATCCAGGAAATCCAGGACACAATGAGAAGACCAAACCTAAGGATAATAGGTGTAGAAGAGAGTGAAGACTTTTCATCCTAAAACAAACAAATATATCTTTTTCTTAGCACCTCATGGTACCTTCTCCAAAACTGACCATATAATTGGTCACAAAACAGTCCTCAACAGATACAAGAAGACTGAGATAATCCCATGCATCCTATCAGATCACCAGAGAATGAGGCTGGTCTTCAATAACAATATAAACAACAGAAAGCCCACATATATATGGAAGCTGAACAACACTCTAGTCAATGATAACTTGGTCAAGGAATAAATAAAGAAAGAAATTAAAAACAAAGAAAATGGAGGCATTTGCTCACAAGTTTGCTCCTCAAGTTCTGATCATGGAAAAGGATTAATGTGGCTATACACACAGATTTCAGAAGGCACCATGGGTTTGTAGTCGACTGGGTAAAATGAAGTCCCAACACAGATTAAGTGATGATTCTTCAAGAGGAGAGCTAGCTCCTGAAAACTGCACATCAGCATCTAGAAATATCATAATGACTGCCCAGTAGGGCAGAACTCCCGTGGAGAATTGGAAGTTCTCTTTAACCCTGAATTCTGAGATCTTAATATTTCAGGATTTGAAAGGAGCAAGTATTCATCTGGAAACATTGGGATATTTTGAGCAACAGTTAAATGCTGAATTCAAAGCAAGCATATGCTTCCTCTTTCCAGTGGATTTGGATGGAGGCACAGAGGCAGGAGAGCCTAAAGTGGGATTTCCTGTGCCTCTAGCCAAAAGCCACAGGATTCTCTCATTTATTCTAACTCATTTGCTCCAAATGAACCTCACAGTTCCCATTGCCCAAAGCCATAGTCCCAGTGTTCTCCTTCCTTTTTCTCAAGCTTTTCTCAAATCCACTGTTCAATCTTTGTCCAAAGACTGACCACAGGAGAAATTTGAAAATGGAATCAGTCGGCAGTTTATAAGTAGAAAAGAAGGGCTCTGGTCTGTAATTCTGTTTTGCCCTACCTAGGTCAGTGAGTGTGTCTCTTCCTCCAAACTCTATCTCTTTATCACAGAGCAGCGGTAAATGGTTAAGGAGAAAGATTAAAATGGCATCAATGAATTGCTGCCATAATCCTAACATTATGACAGGTATTGCTGCCTTTAAGCTGTGTTTTCTTGGAATTGTCCTAACTTTTATTTCTAAAGTAATTGATATATGCTAATCGTTACTACCTATATATTCCCCTCCCTAGTATTGAGAAGTATAAACTTCTTTCCCCATCCTATTTTTACATTTCTTAGCTATCTCCATTTACAAGTGATTTCTAACTCTATAAAGGTTGAACGACTCACAAATGTCACAGAGCTAACACAATGTGGTGGGATTCTGAAGGTAGGTTCCCTGGCTTCGTTTCTACAACCGTCTTCACTGTCAGGTAGTATGGCTGCAACATGTTGTGGCTGGAGTTGTTCCTGGTGTTAGTTTCCTAAGGTTCAAGTGGTGTGTTAATGGAAAACACAGATTAATCACTTTGGTATCCACAGGGGTTGAGATTCCATAATAAATTCTGGCTGCTTTGTCTACTGCAAACTCTTTGTCCCAGAGTGTATTCCCACTTCCTTGCAGAAGTTAATCCTCCCCTGTAGACCCAGGTTCCCATGTGTGGGCTGCTGAAACACTTTCACCAGGAATTCAAATGCAAACTAAATACAATATTCACACTTCATCTTAAAAATAGGTAGGAAACAGCCACAGGGCTTGATGAAGAGAAGTGTACTCCCTTTTATATATGCTGTAAGTTGTACAAATTTAATTTTAGATCTTGTTTTTTTTTTTTCAGTTGGCTGGCTGAAAAGTAATACTATTGGACAGTTGATCTGTGTTAGGCAATTTGATCTTGACCCACTCTTACCAAATACTGGTTATCTTCGAATTAATAAAAATTAAAGACAAATTACAAATCCATAAAATATTTGCTTATTTATTTTTCAAAAATGAAGTGCTTCCAGGATGAGATTAGACCTCTCATCCCAAGCTCTAGTCAAATCTCCCTGCTGAAATGGAGTTGTGAGTCTATAATTGCTGGATTTTATGTGATATTTAGAAACTACTCTTCCACATCACAAACCAATTATACGTTTTCTCAGAAAACAAGTTAATTGCCTTTATGCTTCCCAGAATGTCATGGAGGATCTCAGCATCGCTCATTAGGGTTGTGGGAAGGCACTGATGAGACAATGGGCACTCCCACGGCCTTTTCTAGCTCATCTATTCACTGAAGACCAAAGCTTTAGCTGAAAATGTTCTACTGTCAAGCACTGCTGGTCTGTGTTTTCCAGAAGTGGATGTGTCTCCAGTGAGCTTTTGGAATGAACTCAAGGGGAAGAAGACATCAAGACACTTACCATTCTGCTTCTCTTTCACTGTGTGTCCAGAAACTCACTTATGTCTTTTCCCTGAAACATTAATTTATTCAAACTATGCTGTAGGTAAAATAATAGACCATTTTATCCAACTTTCAAGATTTCTTATACACTGGGTTTTCTTTAGATTGAATAGATCTCTTAAACTTTCAAGTATAGTTCCATGATCGACATCTTGAATCTAAAGCATACATAGTAAATTATATGTCTAAAACAATAACAGATCTTAATCATTTTTCTAACTTAAAAATGATACATTTTATTATATAGTATTTGCCTATTGAGAAATATTTATATTGCCTAAAGTGAAATATAACCTGACACTCACATGTGTTTATTCCTAGTTTTTGTTTGTTTGTTTGGTTGGTTTATGTTTTGTTTGTTTTGTTTTTGTTTTTGTTTTGTTTATTTTTTTTGAGACAGGGTTTTTCTGCATAGCCCTGGCTGTCCTGGATCTCACTCTGTAGACAAACTCAGAAATCCACCTGCCTCTGCCTACCAAGTGCTGGGATTAAAGGCGTGCACCACCATCGCCCCGCTATTCCTAGTTTTGTGGTTGTGCTGTGTGTACATATACTAAACTATAAGGTTTCATATGAGTGTTTACATCCTGTGTACTTCATGAGCTATTTTCAATCTATAAACTGTATAACCAATGATAGTCATTAAAGACTTAATTAAAGACATAATTTACTTAGCCGTTTTCTTCTGTTGTTTGTTATTTAAGGTTTTTGACATATTATGGTAATTTATAACTAGAGGCAATATTGTTAGTTTGTGGTCAGATATGTTTATGCTAATGAATGTTGGACTGGTCATTGTTTTAACAAGACAGAAAAATACAATGCTTGACAAAATTCATTTGTTTGTGTTTCTTTTAGTTATTGTCCCCATCCAGAGATAAAACTCAGAAACTGAATTTAAAGTGAAAATGTCTCTCATCATGCTCTTTGTTTAGATATTGCTGTCTTATATTTCAGTTATAAGATGACTGACAGGTTGTAAAGTTTTTCAAGAATATGAGAAAATATCCATTTGGCAAAGAATCTATGATAATTAGTAAGATAGTGCAGTGGGCACCTTGATCTCTTAGTGTTGTCCCCACAGAAAAGTACAGGGGAATTTTATATTACCCTCCTAATACTCTAACTACATCTGTATTTTGATATTTAGAGGAACTTTTCCAAAACTTGATTTGTTTTGATCATTCTATATATTTAATGTGGTGTGCTTTCCAAATTCATGTTATGGTGAAGGTCATATCTCCATATCAGTCTTTCAAAAATCACATATAAACACTTTCATAATATCCAAATAGAGATTTACAGTAACATAGCCAACATTTTTAAACTTCTAAGACTGAAATATAGTTAATACTATTTTAGGGTAAACATCTTTACCATCCTTATTCACATTTTATATTAACCCCTTGGGCTAAGACATTAAGGATCTGGGATATCTATTTATTGGTAAGGCTGAAGTCAATAGTTCCAGAGTCTTGTTTTATACGTTCCCTCCTATCTCTCGTCATCCCTGTGTGTGAGATGTGCCATGCTATGAATCACTGAACTTACCATGTGCCAACTGTCTCACTTTAAGTGCACTACATACCTCTGCTTTACTTTCCCCAGTACCAGGATGCTGCATTCTTGGCCTATATATACACGAAACTCCAAATTAGGGAACAAAGGTTTGATGAAGATTTAAAATAATGGTAATGTGTACAAATAATTTTTGGACAAGCAACTTAGAGTAGCAGTTTTAATAGCACCAGAGCAAGCTCTTAAGAAAGGAGAGTCAGTTTTCTTCAAGGATGAGGCCCCTGGTGCATTGCTCATGTAAGTGTAGAAGGTTCTACGCTTACATACATATTCACTTCTCTTCTTTTCTATTTGAGCCCTACTATTATGCAAGGATACTGAAGATCAACTTGGGGTGTCTCTGGATATTTTTGTTTCTCTTCATAACAAGGTGCATAAATCTTTTGTTTTCCTTTTCACTATTAAAACCAAAAGGACATGAAGTTGGTCTGGGAAGACAACATAAAGAGGTCTAGGAGGAGCCGAGGAGGGGCATTGTATGCATGCTTAAAATTCACAAAGAATAAATAAAATGTAGATTTAAAAATGCTTGAATTACTGGCTTCTGCCATGATGAAGTCCATACTTAACTTGGCACTTTGTGTAATATATGCACAATGAATGGCCATTTTCTGTTATACAAATACGAATAATTTGTCCTTTTCAAAGTGAGTTGTAACCACATATAAGGATAGTGAGAACCAGTCCAAGTGGCTTCTTAGTAGCCTCCCTTCCATGTGCTATAATCTGTGCAGAATCTCTGACCATAGCTGTAGTTTGATGGCACTGAAAACAATACAAAGTTTTTGTAAGCACAGGACCCATCAGCCTGACTTGCCTCATGCTTTGTCCTCTTTTTTGCATCTTATATTCTTTTAATTTTTTGAAAAATTTCAAAGTTAAAGTGTAAATATGTCATTTTTCCTATTATTGTTTCTACCTCCACTCTTCCCAGATCCCCTACCTCTACTTTTTCATAAATTCATGGATTCTAGCTTCTTAGTCTTTAATGGTTGTTTCCACCCACTTCTCACTTTGCTTAGTCCGTGCTCTCACATTTTGTATTCAATGCCTACCTCTGCAGTACTCCTAGAAATCTAAACCTTAGAAGAAAGCTTTCTAATATTTTCTATTCCACATGCTCCATTTGTTTCCAGATGCAACCTCTGGGCATTTCTCTATTTTTGAGATCCCTAGAATGACTTCATTCACACCTTTTTAATCCAGGGCTTTTGCCACTCCTGATTCAAGAAACCTGTTATTGACATCAGCTTGGTTGGAACTGTATTGACTTAGGTGAGACTCATTAAGCACAAGCCCAGAAGCTTTCCAAAGGAAGTTCACAAATAAACAGATGATATGGTTTACTTCACAGAATTTTACCTTGCAAAATTTTGCTAATATAGAATAATAACCCAGTTTACCCTTAACATTAGACAAGACTGAATTATTAGTTAGAAGATACTCACAAACATTCCATAATTTTAGTGGGTTCGTCAAGTTGAGATTCACTTCCTAATATTTAACAGTTTCCTGTGCATATTCTGTGATAGTTTTTCTATGTAGACATCCAGAGACAAATAAGTTTTTACTTTTATTGTTCCATTAATTTTAGCTATCATACTATGAGCAACCCTTCTGCAAAATTGTAGTTTCTTAGGATGGTATACGTAGAATTATATGCAACAAACCATCATTCCCAAAATGTGCTGAAATCATACAGCTGTTATAGCTAATCCATTTTAACTTTTTATTTTTCAAGAAAATTCAGTGGTACTCCATGTTTTAGAAG
>JADRCD010195865.1:0-14548 GCA_019843815.1 Montemys delectorum | reverse complement strand
ATATTCTGCCAAGCCCCATAAATGACCCTGTAAAAATGCACGGAGATTAGAGATCACAGAACACAAAGCAAAGGCTCCGAGGACTGAACGAATCCCTGTAAAATGAGAGTCCATTTAAAAGTCTACCATCATCTCTAAGCATTAGCTTATTTGAACTAAAGTTGACCGCCTTCCCTGGCACGATTAATGTCTAATGAGCTGTAAAGCCCACAGGTCTATAAAGATGTTAATATTTAACAAAATGGGAGTTGCAGCTCCGGTATTACCTCATTCCTAAAATAATAGAAACTGTGCCTTAGAACCATGAGTCATGGGTTTTCTAAGGAGTTGTTTCTTTATTATAGAACATGGCTTGCTATT
Organism: Montemys delectorum; assembly: GCA_019843815.1. NCBI lineage: Eukaryota > Metazoa > Chordata > Mammalia > Rodentia > Muridae > Montemys > Montemys delectorum. Next base: position 14,188 of record JADRCD010195865.1, on the reverse strand, counting down.
CAGTTTTCAGTGACATGTAAATCATAATAGATTAGAATTCTATATTGTAGTAATAATTATGGAAACTATTGAGCATCCAGAACCTATATAATGCCAGCAAACCCTATGAATAGATGAAACATTCTCTTAATCCTCAAAACACTTCCATGTAGATGCACAAAACATAGAAAGTAGAATATCATATGTAACAGTAACCCAATGGCATTAATTAATCAATCAACTAATGATAGGCAAAATATTTTGAGATTATGGAAAATGATATGTACATATTGAAAATTCAGGGCTGGACACACTGCACACTGATTAAGAACTTGTGTTACACTTATAGAGGGCAGAGTCTGGTCTTCAGCAACGACTGGGCAGCAATGACTGCTGGTCATTCTAGCTCCAGGAAATCTACCCCCTCTGTGGCCTCTGTGGATACCTAAACACACACAATACAATACACACACACACACACACGCACACACACACACACACACACACATACCACACACCACACACACACAACATATACATACAATACACACACACAACACACACACAACATATACACACAAACACATAACACATACATATACTATGACAATATTTTTAATACAATATATAATATATTTAGATAAACTAAATCTTTAAAATACTTTAGGAAGAAGTCATAAGGCAATTATTTATGAATCGGGCAATAAAAGGTATTGTACCTTTTGGTGAAATTCATGAAAATGAACAAAGGAAGCAAAGAAAACTTTCTCAGGAAGAGAAAGAAATGGAAACTTCCAAAAAACGGATTTCCAAAGCCTCAGGGGTACATTTTAGGGATGCTAACTGCGATGTCAGTTATCAGTTCTCTCTATTCCTGTTTTTCTGTCACATGGTTTGTATTCCTTTCATGAGCCACAAGCCAGAAAGTGTGCAAGATCTGGCCTGTGTGTACAGATAGATCTCACACTATCCAAATGAACTCCTTTATGTGCCCCCATGGTGGTTTGAATGAAAGTGGCCTTCACAGGCTCATGGGAAGTGGCACCATTAGGAGGTGTGGCCTTGGAGTAGGTGTGGCCTTATTGGAGTAGGTGTGGCTTGGAGAAAGTGTGTCACTGGGGGTGGAGTTTGACATTTCAAGAAGCTCAACCTAAGCCCAGTGGCTCATTCATTCTCTCTTCCTGCTGCCCACAGATCTCAATGTAGAACTCTCAACTACCTCTTCAGTACCATGTCTGCCTACAGGCACCATGCTTCCTGACGTGATGATAATGGACTAACTGTAAGTCAGTCCCAATTAAATGTTTTCCTTTATAAGAGTTGCAACAGTCATGCTGTCTCTTCACAGCAATGGAAACCCCAACTGAGACAGTGCCCTTCCCACCTTTCACTACCATCCTGCTCTCTTTCCCTGTCTTCTTTTTCTCTCATTCTCATGCTCCCACCTCCCCCTCTTCTAATGTTTCCATCCTAGTAAAACCAGAACTCTTATAAAAATGTATGAAGATGAGGATCTGAAACAAAGCTGGGCATACTGGTGTGAGCTACTATTCACAACACTGAGGAAACAAAGATGATGGGTCTCTGAAATCACTGACTATGCACCCTAGCTGTATCAGACCATGGGAGAGATCCTGTCTCAAGGGGAAAAATGGGTGCTACATGTGCCTGGCTTTACATATATATGTTCGTATTTGTAAAGATATATATCCCGAGATGTCACAGGAGACTTTGTGGTAGATCTAGAGTGACACTCTCACTTCTGTCTTCATTAGGTTGATTGGAAATCAGTTTAACTGGTGGAAACTAACGATAGAGTCCTGTCTTGGACACATAGAAGATGTAAACCCAGATGTTACACAACTAGCTGGTCTTTCTCATATCTGCCAAGAGCTGGAGGTATATATATATACATATATATGTATATATATATAAACATGAACACATACACAGTATAATAATGTCTGTTTGAATAAAAATTGCCAGCCACTGTGAAATAAATGCTACCTACATTATTCAACACAATAATTATTTGCTTTTTTTTCTGCCATTGCTCTGCAATGAGACTGAAGGCAGTGGGGAGCTCACTTGGACTACTCACAGTTATAGGATCAGCCACCACATGAGGCCACAAGGTCTTTCCTTAGAAGCTGTACATCTGACAAAGAAAGAACCTAGAGATGTCACAGGAGACTTTGTGGTAGGTCTAAACTGACATTGTCACTTCTGTCTTCATTAGGTTGATTGGAAACCAGTTTAACTGGTGGAAACTTAACAATGGAATCCTGTCTTGGGCACATAGAAAGTATGAACTCTGCTGATACGCAATGAGCTGATCTTTCTTATACCTTCCAGGAGCTGGGGGTTCACATCTCTAAAGCAAAATGTGATGCAGTTGTTCCCTAGAAGATAGCACATGATCTGAGGAGCACCAAATTGTGGAATAGGATACCTGGAAAGAAAATTCAAATGAGTGACCTTGTCCAGTGGTCCAATGTGATGAAACATCTTCATATGTGCCAATGACTGGTAGATAGGGAAGTAATGATCTACATAGAAACAAATAACTACAAAGAATGTGTGGTACCCTTAAATGGGGATGCAGAGAAGACAGTGGCACAGAAAGCCACCGATATGAGCTAGGTCACCAAAGTACAATGGCCCTGCTAAAGTCTGTTACTACTGGCACGTCTTTGGCATCCCACTCTATTCCCCTCCCTCTATCCTATGGGCACCACTCTGGCAAACAGCAGGATAACGAGTCAGAGCAAGTTAATGAATTGCATTTGAAGTAAAAAGTTAGGGAGAAGAAACAGCTACTGTGGGAACAGAGCTGTAGTTTAGCATAGAACTTGGTAGGTAGGTCATAGGAGCTACTGATCCAGTAGAGAGTGTTTATAGACATATTTAGCCTAAGTTCAGATGGAGTAGCCAATACAGCCTCAGAGCACCAGTAAACAGATGATGAATCTCAGCACACTGTAACCCAAAGAGGAATAGCAAGACCTTTCAGAGGGTGGAAAGCATTGTACGACTGACTCACATTCCTTAGCTTCACACACAGAGGCAGAACCCATCTTCTACTCAAGACCTCCCACATCCACAGCTCCAGGACTTGGCAGAAGCAACTCGACAGGCAGATGGGTTGCTATGTTAATGATGAGTAAGTAAGGAGAACCAAAAATGGTCAATTTCAGCAGAGAAACCAAAAAGATATCCAATAACAAGGAAGCACGATGTAATGAAAAGTCAGACCCAAAGTCAGACAAAACCCAAAGTCTGAGAGATCCTTTCTGGCATCTATCTCAGAAGGTTACTGTAAGGCTTAAATTATATAGTTCAGGAGAAGTGTTCAACACAGTTCTTGCCACAGAATAAATGCTCAGTAAATGCTTGTTAATGAAACTGGTTGTCATCATAGTGGAAGCCGTAATGGGGGTGTGGTGGCTTGAATAGGTTAGGTCCCCATAGGTTCATGTGTTTGAATAGGTTTGGCCATAAGGAGTGACACTATTAGGAGGTGTGGCCTTATTGAAGTAGGTGTAGCCTTGTTGGAGGACATGTGTTGCTGTATAGATGGGTTCTGACACTAAGGTTCTACCCAGTGTATGGATGGTAATCTCTTCTTGCCTTCCTGCAGAAGTCAGTCTCCTCCTGGCTGCCTTTGGATCAAGAAGTAGAATTCTTGGCCTCTCCAGCATTGTATCTGCCTGAACACTGCCATGTTTTCCACCATGATGATAATGGACTGAACCTCTGAAACTATAAGACAGCCCAAATCAAATCTTGGTCATGATGTCTCTTCACAGCAATAAAACCCTAACTAAGACAGGTGGGGACAATAAAATAGTGACAGCATGACATGGTAGTAACTATATTAATTTATGGGTTAGTATTCTGTAAGAACTATTGAGATGAAAACCACCAAGACCAGTTGAACATTTGAATAAAAACAGACTCTTGTTTAAGAAAAGTGATCAGCTAGAGCTTTTAAACTGTATTAATAAAAAATGTACACATATAGCAAATTTTCAGTTTTGGAAGAGTTCTGTTTGAGGGTTGGAATCAAACATATATTTTAGAACTTAATTCTTCCTTCTGTATACCAAAAAGCAAGATGCACAATTGGGATTGGTGGGGTGGGGGTTCCCATTTGGAGAATTTATTCAAAATAGTAGAACATGCTCTGAAGCAGACAATTAAGACATTACTTGGGGAAAAGGAGAGAAGTTTTGTGTTTGATCTCTTCTATACCCGCACCTCAGTTACACAGTGTGTTCCTTCATTTAGCTAGAGCATGTTCTGCACATTTAAGAACAATAGAGTAGGTGCTATTCTTTCAAGGCACCATAACTCCCAGCTTCCTGGCTTATTGCTTCAAGGAGCTCTTGAGACCAATTTAGAGCCCTGAGACATGGTTTACTTGCAGCAGACCAAGAGACCATCCTTCTGAAATATTACTGCTCCTAACAAGAGCAAAGCAAGTGAAGCTCTACAACTTTTCATTTCTGTTTATATATACATAAATAAAGCAAGCCCTTCCTGGAGATAAGGTAAGCCCTGCTTAACTAGCCTCTTTTTGTTTTCTGTGTTTGAGGTGCTTTCAAAGCTTCCTTTAATGTCTGACTGTCTTTGAGCCCATCACTCAAAGCCTTCATGGCTGCCCCGCTCCCATCCTCAGCTCCCCCCAGCCTCTCTGCCTTTGGCTTTTATCTCTTCCCTCTGAACAGCTGCTCCCTCCTCCTCGTTTTAAACTTTTGCTGGGGTTTTCTGCACTTCCCTCTCTTTCATCCAGGGAAGTAGGTGCACTTCCGCTTCCTGAGCATCCATTGAACTATTTTCACATCTGCTCACTTTTCCTTTCTTATTGTAATGTGCTAGGAGGTGACAAAGAATCAGGAGAAACACTGTTGCCTTGGGAGTTAATGGAATGTGTGGTGCAAAGACCTCTACAGCTACAACCTCAACAGTCGTTCTGTGTCCACAGGAAAATAGTCACTGAGCAAGGAAGCACTGTTCTGTGCCTTGTCGTTTAAGTCCTATATAAACGAAGTGGGAGGGCATATATTTAAGTGACAGAAGAAATAATTATTTGGATTTCTGTTATTCTGTCAAACCAAGCATTTCAAAGCTCTTTCAAAACACTATAGTGAAGCAAGGTTATCAGATGACTACTTCAGCATGCAGGCAATAATTTTGACATAGTCATAAACATAGTTAAGCATGCTAAGTTATACTCAAATGAAATGACAAGTATATACATGTGTGTATTTATTAAAAGTTGTATCTATAAATATGAAGTTAAAGAAACTGGCTTACATTTTAGTTGAATGAGAAGCCAAATCAACAATGGACAATTTTGTCATGAACTATAGACGGAAGTAGTTATTTAAAAGCTTCCTATGCTTCTCTGTCTGGGTAACAGGTAAAATGTCGTTGAAAAGAAAACCTTGTTATTCTGTGACATGTATGAATTCCTTCCCTTCAGGGTTTAACAGTAAATTAACCTGACCATCAACGGTACCCTACAGAAGTGAAGGAAAACATTTACACTTTGAAAGCATTATGCTTGGATATGCAGGATCCCATTCTAGAGAGAAGGAATTTCCATGTTACACAGGAATTAGGATCACAAGGAAAAGGGAGAAAGCTAGGGATCCAGGCTGCTTCTATCATGCAGTTCAACATTATTAGATCCTTTCTGACAAAGTAAGATGGTTTTGATTAATACATGTCTAAATGAGAGACCACAAGTGCTTAAACCCAGCAAGAAGAGAGGCACATCCAGCAGGCAGTGCAGAAACAAGAGCAATGTAGAAGAGGGGATGGATTCGGATAACATGGCCCTTTCCAATCAAGCCCTGACAATAAAGGACTATGCTTAGGGAAATACTTAATATGACAATATGTCTAAAGAGTACACTTAGCCAAGAGGGCTGACTTAGATTTCCTTCTCTTACAGATACCATGATGTCTGCAAAACAAACAAACAAACAAACAAAAACAAAAGCAAAAACAAAAACAAAAAAGGTGAATTCATCAAACATAATGATATGGTCTGAATTTAAAACTATTCCCTGAAGACTCAGATATTAAAGGTTTGTTTGCAAGCTTGTGTTGTGTTGTTTTGTTTTGTTTTGTTTTTTTGATGGGTTATGAGGGTCTAGCTGCATTAATGGATTAACCTATTACAGAGTTCACAGCTAAGCTTATGAGCAGATAGAGGAAATGAACAGCTCTATTCTTCCAAAGGTTTGCTACCACAATGTTCTCCCTCACTATGACCCAAGAGCAGCAGAGTAGGAGGACTACAAATAGAAACTGCCCAAATTCACAATTCAACTAAAACTCTTCCACTTCTGAAGACATTACTTTCTCACAAGTATTGGTCAGAGTGGTAAAAAATTAATTAGCAGACCATGAGTACCAGAAGAGGATGAAATCCTGTGACTTCAGATGCTAATGTGTAAGAGTCATCCAGGTGGTGCTGGTTTCGAAGGCATGAAGGGATCATGAAGAGCAGCTGATGCTTGACACTGTGAGAGGCCATGGAAGGCCATTGGAGAAGGTGCAGCTTCAGTTGCGGTTGACAGCCCAGAACTGAAGACATCATGCAAAGGAGGTAAAGCTTGGCACTATGAAGAGGGCCTGTGAGAGGCTATTGGTGAAGCCTAGTTGCAGTGGAAGACCCTAGCGTATTGTAGATGCCAGGACCATGAGATGATCACCAAGAACAGCAGCAGCAGTGGAGTAGATCAAACTGAGCTTAGAGTGCTACAGAGGGCAGAGCTGGAGAAGTGATGGAGGAGTGCAGAAGATTTTGTGTGGATCCCAGACATTGAAACAAGGAGCTGTAATGTTGAGGTTGCTTTGGAGAGTCTCCAATATGTTTGAGATGCCAAAGCTGTGGGATGTGGCTGTGGGCTATCTGCTGATGAAAGCTCCTAACAGAGAGTGGGACCAGCCCAGGAGAAAGAAGTTTATTGCAGTCAACAAAGATGAAAAAGGAGTTGGAGATCTGAAGATTGCTTGGACATCAGGCATGGAGATGTAGAGTTTGGAGTTTTCCCAGCTGGTTTCCTGTCTTGCTTTCAGGATTACAAGTTAAGTGATTGGATGAATCTTAGAAGAGACCTTGAACTTTGGACTTTTAACATTGTTGAGATTGCTATAGACTATGGGGGCTTTAGAAGTTGGACTAAAAGTATTTTTTATTGTGCTATGTTTAGGTATAGCCCCTATCTTAGTCAAGATTTCTATTCCTGCACAAACATCATGACCAAGAAGCAAGTTGGGGAGGAAAGGGTTTATTCAGCTTACACTTCCACATTGCTGTTCATCAACAAAGGAAGTCAGGACTGGAACTCAAGCAAAGCAGAAAGTAGGAACTGATGCAGAAGCCACGGAGGGATGTTACTTACTGGTTTTCCCCCTTTGCCTTGCTCAGCTTGCTTTTTTATAGAACCCAAGACTACCAGCCCAAGGATGGCACAGTGGGCTCTCCTCCCTTGATCACTAATTGAGAAATGCCTTACAGCTGGATTTCATGGAGACACTTCTCAACGGATGTTCCTTGCTCTGTGATAACTCCAACTTGTGTCAAGTTGACACAAAACCAGCCAGTACAGCCTCCATAGACTCCTGGCTATGGGGGCCAGGGAGTGGAATGTGATGGTTTGTATATGCTGGGCCCAGGGAGTGGCACTATTAGAAGGTGTGGCCCTGTGGAAGTAGGTGTGGCCTTGTTGGAGTAGGTGTGTCACTGTGGATGTGGGCTTCAAAACCCTCATCCTAGCTGCCTGGAAGTCAGTATTCTGCTAGCAGTCTTCAGATGAAGATGTAGAACTCTCAGCTCCTCCTGTGCCATGCCTGCCTGGATATTGCCATGCTCCTGCCTTGATGATAATGGAATGAACCTCCAGCCCTAATTAAATGTTGTCCTTACAAGAGTTGCCTTGGTCATGGAGTCTATTCACAGTAGTAACACCCTAAGACAAAGAGCATGGTGTGTTAAGTTGATGGAGTGAAGTGAAAGCTGTAGCAGGGACTCTGGTCAGTTGTGGATGTCAGTAACATGGTATCTGTCAAGGAAAACTACAGATAACATGCAGAAGTAGCCCAAGAAAGAGACCTTGAGAACTACAGTCAGCAAGAACTCTGTGCTGGCCATGTCTTTTGAAGTGCATGTTACCCTACTATGTGCCCTGGACCCTATCCATGGTGCTAAAGCATTCACTGTTTGCCCTGATGGGATTTGGTCTTGTAACTGGTTCTCACCTCTGGCTATTATTTCTTCCTTTTACCTTTTAGAACAGGAATGTTTACCCTGCACCATCATATGTCAGAAGCATATATTTTGATTTTCTTTTGCTTTTGTTTTTGTTTTTAAGTTTATGGGAACTCATAATTAAGAATTTACTGTGAGTCTCAAAGGAGGCTTTGAACTTAAGCTTTGAGAAATGCCAGGACTATTGAGATGCTGGAATTCTTCCACACTCTATTACAAAATAGAGGCAAAGATGACAATGCTTGTGATGTATTTTTATACCAGTCTGTATGTGCCAGAGACATAGAGACATAGAACTGATATGTACAGACACAAACACACACACACACACACACACACACACACACACACACACACACACAAACTCATTCAGGGTAGGGATGAAAAGTTCAATCATAAGTCACATCTAAGCTGGAGAGCCAGAGTTATCAGTAGCATCCAAAATGTCAGAAGCCTTACAGTGAGAGATATCAATGTTGCTGAACAAGTTAAAGACTAAAAGACAGAGAGATTCCTAGAGGGACAGTGGTACAGATTCTGGTGTCCAAAGGCTGGATGACTCTGGATTCTGATGTCCAAAAAAGGAGTGGTAGTACATCCCATTCAATTAGACTTGCTTTGAAAAATCCTCCTTTCTTCTCTTTTCATCTTCTGTTCTACACCCAAGGAAACCAGGTGGTACCTGTTCACATGGATGTTTCCTTGCTTAGTTTGCTAGCTCATATGCCAATGAAAAAACTCATAAATTCACCCAGAATTAATGTTGAACATTATATTATTTCCACTCAACCCAGAAAAGCTGCTACACAGAATTAACCATCAAATATTCCAGTTCTTTCTAGCAACATCCCTTGTCAACAACTCATAAGAAAGAGTAGCAATGATAGTCCTCTATGCCTTTGCCAACAGGTAGCTGAACTGCAAGTTAGACAGCTCAGTGTGGAGAAGGATTACACCAAGCCGGTCCTTGTCAAAAAGACAAAAGAGAGATGCTGAGTCACTGTTTTTAAGGGAGTATAAATTAGTAAAACCATTATGGGCAAGAACATGAAGATTCTTCAGGAAACTAAAAATGAATCCATCACACGGTCTTCCTTTCTATCTCACTTCTCAGTGGATCTAAGAGACACTTGTAAATCCGTGTTTATTGCTGCTCTATTCACAAGATCTAAAATGGGAATCAATCTAGATGTCTATCCATTGGTGAGAGAAATCTGGTGTATATGCACAAAGGCATACCATTCAGACATGATGAATAACCATCCACTAGCCTGTGATTTGCAATAGCAAGTGATAAATCAGAAAAAGAGTAACAACACTATATGGGAATCCTTTAAAAATTCAATCTGAATCATAATCATAATTGTTAGAGGCTGAAAAATGTAAGAAGTTGGTGGGGAAATGGGAAGTTACAGGATAGCCTCCTAAACATGGACAAAAGGAGTCATTTCATGTCAACTAGCGAACACTGAACAGGATTTTAGTCCACAATAAACTGATAAATATATTAAGCATCACTAATAGAAAGAGACTAAACATTTCCAAGCACAATGTTATAATGAGAAAATATATCCCCTAATTACTCAGATTTAGTCAGTATACATTGTACATGTGCACAGCTAATACACAGTATATTCCACAAATACACAATTAGTATTAATCGAATATGTAAACAGTGACCAATGTTCACTAATTTTATTTGATCAGCCCATAACTTAATTGCCCATATGTTAATAAACACATGGAATGACTAAGAGAAGAGGTTCAAAAATACACACCAGCCAGGCACATGTTCCCCAGTCATATAGCAGTAACCCCTGCCCTAGAAAAAGAGTCCAAGCGACACATACCTACTTGCATTTCTTTAATATTGAAAAGAATGTATGTATGAGTGTAAAATGTTGAAGGTATGGAGTAAAGAGGGCAACCTGCAAAAATCAGTTCTCTCTTTCTGCCGTGTAGGCTCCAGGGACTGACAAAGGACCTGAGGCTTGTGGGCAGGTGGTGTCGTCGGGAGCCATATTCATAGCCCCTGTTTAAATATTGATAAATCACATGTTTATTGCACTACATTGTTCTTTGAGACACTTTTTTTCCTCTCTCATATCTACAACAGTGCTTTGCTGACAAGGCCAATAAACATTGACCTTCTATTAAATAATGAGATCTTTCACATTATGGACACATTGAGGAAGTGGCTGAAAGTAATAGGAAAGAACTATAGAAAATGAAAGTGACAAACAAGACTTTTTTTTTCTCTTTTAAGACACAGCCTAAGAACTTATCTTTGAGTAACCTACTATAGTGCACTGTGATTTTATTTAATTATTTATTTATTTTTGGTACAATCATGCAAGCATAGAGATTACGTTTCCAAAGATAGGTTTTTGGCTAACCATAACCCATGAGCCAACCCAACCTGACACATGTCTAGCTGACATCTGTTTTAAAGATAATATTTTATTGGATTGGCTGGCAAAATGGCTCAGCGAATAGTGGGGCTTGCTGCCAAATCTGGCAATCCAAGTTCAGTTCCCAAGTTCAATAATGGAAGCTCCAGCAAACTGTTTTTTGACCTCCAGATGTATAACATCCTAAGACTAAAATATGTTTAGGAAATGAGATAAAAAATAATTATTAAATAATACTATTTTACTGGAACACAGTCTAGGCTACTCAGTGCCCATGATGGTACCCATAGCACCACGGCCGCCTTAAGCAGCTGTGTTAAATGCCTATGACCAAGATCATGAAGCCAAATTGGTAATCTCACCCTGTTGTAGTAAAATTTTAACTGATGAAAAGTTGTCAAAGATTATCAGTTTTTATAGATCCTAAAGTAACATGGCAAGCTTGCCCACAAGGCTCAGAGTTAAAACAAAACAAACCATTAGTCTATCAACTCATCCTTTAACAGATGGTAAAATGATCATCCATCCAATTAGTCAATAAAGTGCTCCATGTTAGCCCCGATCCTAACGTGGTTACATCTATGCATTCTTGAGCTTATGTGTCCTACATTTTCTGGGAGCTGACTATTAAACATATTCAAAGGTCAAGGTATGTAATAGTTAATTGAATATTTAAACCATGCTTACAAGTAATCTGTCCATTGTATCTGAGATTAGCTAAGCTCTTCAGGTAAGTTTCCTTATGGTCGGTGAGGTCACAGATATCAGATCATCCAAAATATAGAAATCTAAAAAATAAAATATAGTTAGTATGTATGGCAGCCTGTAGAAAATGCCACCTAGACACAGACTTGAGCCGTTTCCAGTCTATCCGTACAATCTAAATGGTAGTATGAGACTTAAATATTAATTCCTCTTTTTGGTTTAAGCATGAAATTTCTATTCTTCCTCTGTGAGGGATTCCAGTCTGGCATGAGGGGCCTCACTATTTCCTAGGACCAGCTTAAGCCTGGAAGGACACAGCACAGAAGGATCATATACAGCCTGATTTCTAGGACGATTTATTAGACTTAAGAACAAGCAAGAGTCAGGAGTTATAAATCAAGAGTAAATTGATTGACACTGTAACTGTGTCAGTGTAGCTCCAAGAAGGCATTCCTATCCAGAAAGTATCCCACTGGGAAAGTAGGAGACCACTTACTCACCGCTGCCCCCTTTAGGTTCACAGAGATCCCAGGTACTTAGATCATACCGTTATAAAATGTGGGTCATCTCAGGGTTATTTGCAACATTCACCCACCCAACTGTTCACCGATTGAGCAAGCATCCATCAAACTGCAAGTTCCTGATTATATGTCAACCTGGGTCTTGCCTTTGCCCTTTGTACTTAGCGTCTATATCTAGCCTTTGTTTTCCATTTCTTTACAAGCCACCATATTAGCTGGCTCCTACTTGGTGCCTCCCCCTAGAGTTTCCTCCTGCCTTTACAGAATGTGCAACTGTACCTTGCAACTACTTTGACCCACTTTATTTCACTCAACTACGATGAAGAGAAGCAGGCAAACCAATGTGAGAGCTTAAATCTTAAAGGCGTAATGTAGATATTTGAAAGAAATCCAACTAATACACACTGGGGACGCTATCACTGAGTCCCCAGTGCCCATACGAGTTTGAGGAAGTATGTGTCTGCTAGGAATGAGAATTGTAAAGTGGGAAATCTCATTTCCTGTCAACCTAAACCAGAGGTGCACAGTCAGACGAGAATCCCTAAGGATGAACTCAGGCGTGCCTTCTTCAACACTCATGCTATCATGCAGAAAAACAAGGTCATTGTCTCACAGCCCTGGGACATTAACACTGCAGAGGATGACATCATTCTCACTCAGAGAGAGAGCTCAGCAAGTAAGGATGGTTGCCTCAAGGCTGATGATCCAGGTCTGATCCCTGGGACTCATGCAGTAGAAAGAAGAATCGTATCGAAAGTTGTCTTTTGACATCCATATATGCAATGTGTGTAGCACACACACACACACACACACACACACACACACGCGCGCGCGCACAAATCCATTCAAAATAAATAAATGCAATAATTATGAAAGTGTTTATGTATCTTGAACACTTACTAGAAGCTGACAGTTTGTGTTACCTTTGCAAAAGCAAAGACGAAAAAGGTTACATTTTGCCTAGACTGTCTCATGCTCTATTAATAACGATGTAGATGTGCTAGACAAAACCTGGAATAGTCCAGAGTGAGCCGAGGGTGTGACTATGCTATTTAGAAAGTCAATACTGAGTGATTCAGCCCAGGAATAGCCTGTGCAGTCCCTCTGCTGCAGACCCAGAAGGGACCATCTTAGTTTTATGTCCTATTCGATCCATGGAGGCTGGAAGAGAGGACCTGGCCCGGCCCAGGAGGTGGAATGGCTCAGATGAGAGCTGAAAAAGGAAGAGATCGTCTGCATGAAAGCAGTAAATTGTAACAGATATTTTTAAGTTGCAGTTCCCCAATAGCTATGCTGAGAGGCTTAATGAGAATATATTATTTATAATGACAGGAACAAAAACAACAACAAAAAAAAGACATGACAGAATATTAGACAAGTGTAGCAGTTCCATGATTAAAGTAATTCCACATACATGGAGACATTGCACAAGTGTCACATCCTGACATCAAATCATACATCTACACACCTGCCATATTTTTACCTCAAAACAGATAATTAAAATAGATCTGGGTAATGTCTTTACTGTTATCCTGTGCTACGACCTAATTAATCCAGCCATGAAAATAATGATAATGCCTTAAACTTATATGACATCTCTTTTTCAAAGCTCACATCGATCACCTGGCAATTATTCCAGGTGTGTATATTGTCACAGGATAATCTGTAGAAGGAGAAGAGTAGCAGGATCTTTCCCCAGTTCCTGGCTGGTTTCATGTTGTAGGGAAGGGTACTCGAGTATAGTAAACATAAATGGTTTCACTGTGACTCTGGAGATATGAGAAATAGATCTTAGGTGTACATGTTGATGGTACAGCTTCGTGCCATTATCCAATAAAGGAGCAATCAACTTCACAGTGAAACCAAGAGACAGAGGTGCAGCAGTTTAATGCAAAGAGTTTAAACCAGGAGAAAGGAATCTTTTCTCTCCAATCTAGTTCCACTTTTATTTTTTCTTTTTTATTTTTATTTTATTAGATATTTTCTTTATTTACATGTAAATTTTCCCTTTCCCAGGTTCCCCTCCAAAAAACAAACAAACAAACACAACAAGAACAAACTCCTTTTGCCTCCCCCCTCCCCATGCCTGCCACCCCACCCTCTTCCACTTATTGGCCCTGGCGTTCCCCTACACTGGGGCACAAAACCTTCACAAGGCCGAGGTCCTTTCCTCCTATTGATGATCAAATTTGCAATCCTCTACTATACACATGCTGCCAGAACATTCAGTCCCACCCTGTAGAGTCCTTGATTGGTGGTTGGGTCCCTGGGAGCTCTGGGGGTAC
>JADRCD010195864.1:38089-54877 GCA_019843815.1 Montemys delectorum | reverse complement strand
GTGTGTGTGTGTGTGTGTAGTGAAAGTAATAGGATTCTTTCTAATTCTATTTCACAATATTTTTTCATTCGTAGCAGAACGTAATACTTATGGTCAATTAATGAAAACTGAGCCCAAGTATACAAGAAGATATATATGAAATGACCAAAGGAAAGTGACGACATCTTGGTAGCTTTGCCTCCTTGTCAGACATGAGTTTGAGGTGACAGAACCTAAGAAGTTACAGCTGTATTCTAGTCATTGTTTCTTATGACAAATTTAACTTTATTTTTGGTTGGAACATTCTAACTCATCTCTGTAGTCTACAAATATTAGCTAATCTGCTTAAATTAAGAATATCTTTACCTTGAATTTCTCCCATTGAGAAGACACAAATTGAAGAGAAACCCATATGCAACGGTGAGAGATAGTTATTAGTTAGGTTTGCTGGGTTTTGAAAAGTGACAAAAGATAGAATAATAAACTTGATCTCTTAATTTTAGCATCACACACTGTGCAAGGTGCATTGCTTTTTATTTTTAACCAATCAACAGATCACCTCAGATCTAAAGTGTTCACATGACGCTAGTGCAATCCGAACAGAATATGTGTGATCTGCTGGGTATACATCATGAAGACTTAGCTCTTAAAACACTGGTAAAGTCAGCGATTCATTTACAGTTTTTATACAATCTGATTAACGGAATAACAATATTACTTTCTCTTAATGAATGAGCTTTCTTAAACCTCACATCTTAAGCCTCCAATTCCCAAAGTACATGATCACTAGTAAAACAGCTGCTATTCCTTAAAAGTCTTATTTAAATTATGTTTTTTTTTTACTTTAGAGCCTACATCTGAATTAGAAATTCAATGCAGATAAATGAGAATTTTAAATGTCACTGGGATTAGAGTGAGAGAATGAAATATTTGTGTGTGGAAATTCCAAACAAAACAAGTAAAATTTGGTAGGAAGCTATGGAAATCAGATGAGAAACTGTTGGTGGGTCAGGAGGGAAAGGGCTATTGCCTTGAACCACATTTATTCATCTGGAAAATGTATAAAAGCTGCCTGGGACTGGCAAGCATCTCAGTCACTACGAACTTAATTGTTGGAACAAAGGGCTCTTTAGGAGCAGAAGAGTGTTGAGTACACAAAACTGTGAATGACAACATGCCTTGGTAAATACAATTTTGCTTTGGATTTCACTGCTTAAAATTTGCTTTTATATTTTTAAACTCGAAGGCTTTTAAAGCTATATACACTCTTTTCCCTGACCTTGCTGTAGCAGTTCACAATTCCAATTATCCTAATGTGATATATTCACTGTCTTATGATGAATATTTTCGTTTAATTATTTTTATTGTCTTAAATAGCTTGTCTATTTTTCAATAAACAATATTTGTACACATACACTGATTTTTGTAGTTCAGTCTGAAAAATGTACCAAAAGGTCCTTCAGGGATACATTGAACAAGAGGCGTGGTTGGCTTCAGAAGAGTTAAAGATAGTCGTGTCACGTGCCATCAGGTAAGACAATAGTTACCTTATGCTGGTGGCTGTTGGGGACGGCTGTTTGAATTTTCTGCTCTCTCAAGAGGGTGCCCATACTTAAGGTCAGGGGAAATTTTAATTGGTCAAAAAGAGGCTAGAGCCTGTGATTAGGCAGTGGCACAAAAAAGTGAAGCTGAAAGTTTCAGAGAGAGAGATAAAGAAGAGATAGAGATGGAGAGACAAGATGGAGGACAGAGGACATAGAGAAGATGGAGGAAAAAGAAGGTGAACCAGAACCACATGGACTAGACACACCGCAAGTAGCTAGGAATTTAATAGATGGGCAATAAGTAATGTAAGATACATTTGCCCAATCTAGCTATCCAGCTTGTATTTATACCAATTGTTTGTGTTCTTTGTGTGGGCATTTTGAGGTTTGAGATTTACCATTATAAATTTGCCTGTTATATCATGAATGTCTAGTGTTATTATTTTATTGGGTTAAGGGAATCCAGGCTAGCCACAGGGGGTGGATGGCCTGGGAAGTGCAAGCTGGCCACAGGGTTGGCAAGACCACCATTGCCAAATTTAATTTGGATATATATATTTTAACTACACACTACAGTGGCAAATGTTGTAATCCCAAAATCCAGGAGGCCAAAGCAGGTACATTCTGAATTAGAAGTTAATCTGTGCTACACTATGAAACACCCTCTCAAATATAAACTAAAATGAAGTAGAAGAGTAGTAGAAGAGTAAGAGAAGTTAAATAGAATGGTTACCTAGCTAAAAGAAATAACAAATTAATTAGAAAAATAACTTGTAGATATTTCATGATCTACTTGCATTCCTATCAATACTTCTTTGATTCCATGAACATAAACTCAAGACTGAGAAATGGATGTTTGACTGCACACTCATGTCAGGACCAAACATCATGTATCAGACCCAAATACAAAGAATAGAGTTTTTGATGGATTTATATTTCAGTATTTTTTTCATTGTTGCTGCAAAAATTTGTGATTTTCATAAGAGCAGATCTGTTTCAGATATGGGACAGCTACAACTGATTGTTTTAAAACATCTAGAACCTGACAGAATATTAAAATCAAAAAGAGAAAAAGGTTAAAATATATCTCAAAAAATCTTCCTTAGCCCCCTACCCAGTCATTAGGGAAAAGCAAATCAAAACTTCTTTGAAATGTTACTGTACTCCAGTTAAAATTACAAAGTTCAACAAGACAAACAACAACTATTGGAAGCATATAGGAAAAAGGGAAAGTACGGAAATTAGTATGAAGAATTCTCAACAAGCTAAAAATAAATCTACTGAAACACCCCACTAGTTAACTTCTCGGCATATGCTCAATGGACTGGACATCCTCCTTCAGAGATTCTTGTCCAGCCTTGTTCATTGCTGCTCTATTCATAACATCTAGGAAATGGAGACAACCTAAGTGTTTTCAGCTGATGAGTGGTTAATGGATGTGTAACATGTAACAACACTATATAATGCTGCTCATATGCAAACAGTGAAGTCATGAGCTTTCCAGGTAAATGGATGGGACTAAAAACAACAACAACAACAACAACAACAAAAACCAACAACAACAAAAACAAAAACAAAAACAGAACAAAACTAAAGTTATACTGAGTGAAGCAGCTAGCACACACTCCCCTCTGGTATTATGAGCCAACCTTTTCTAAATCTATAGGTTATCTTTACTGCCCTGTTTCCTGCTGGGAAGCCCTCCCATGGAGTAGCTTTACCTTTGCACCTACATTTCAGCTGTCTCACCATCCTGCTCCTAGCAGCGTGGTCTGTCCTATGTTTCTTCCATTATTTAATGCCTTCTCCCACACTGCATTTCTTGTCCTGGAATCCTAAAAGTCCTGCCTCTTTCAACCTGCCCAACAATTGGAAGCTGGGTCTTTATTAACCCATCAAAAAAAAAAAAACTTTGGGCAGGGACCTGTAGTGGACTTGCGAATTCTTTTTTTTTTTATTAGATATTTTCTTTACTTACATTTCAAATGATATCTCCTCCCCTGGTTACCCCTCCAAAAAATATCAAAAAACGAAAACAAAAAACAAACCCTGTTTCCTCTATCCTCCCCCTGCTCACCACCCCACCCTCTCCCACTTCCTGGCCCTGGTATTCTCCTACACTGGGAAACAGAACCTTCACAGGACCAAGGGCCACTCCTCCCATTGATGACCAACTAGACCATCCTCTGCTATATATATGCTGCTGGAGCCATGAGTCCCACTATGTGTGCTCTTTGATTGATGGTTTAGTCCCTGGGAGCTCTGAGGTTACTAGTTAGTTATTGTTGTTCCTCCTATAGGGCTGCAAACCCTTCAGCTCCTTGGGTCCTTTCTCTAGCTCCTTCATTGGGGACCCTATGCTCAGTCAAATGGATGGTTGTGATACTCTACTTCTGTATTAGTCAGGCACTGTCAGAGCCTCTCAGAAGACAGGTATATCAGGTGCCTGTCAACTATCACTTGCTGACATCTACAATAGTATCTGGGTTTGATGATTGAATATGGAAAGGATTTCCAGGTAGAGCAGTCTCCGGATTGTCCTTCAAGTCTCTGCTCCATAGTTGTCTGTGCAACCCCTTAGATGGGTATTTTGTTCCCTCTTCTAAAGAGGAATGAAGCATCCACACTTTGGTCTTCCTTCTTCTAGAGTCTCTTGTGATTTGTTGATTGTATTTTGGGTATTCTGAGCTTCTGGACTAATATCCATTTATCAGATAGTACATGACATGTGTGTTCTTTTGTGACTGGGTTACTTCACTCAGGATGATATTCTCCAGATCTATTCATTTCCTTAAGAATTTCATAAATTCATTGGTTTTGATAGCTGAATAGTACTCCATTGTGTAGATGTATCACATTTTCTGTATCCATTCCTCTGTTGAGGGAGATTTAGGTTGTTTCTAGTTTCTGTCTATTATAAATAAGGCTGCTATGAACATGGTGGAGCATGTATCCTTATTACATGCTGAAGTATCTTCTGGGTATATGCCCAAGAGTGGTATAGCTGGGTCCTCTGGTAGTACTATGTCCAAATTCCTGAGGAACTGCCACACTGATTTCTAGAGTGGTTGTACCAGCTTGCAATTCCACCAGCAATGAAGGAGTGTTCCTCTTTCTCTACAACCTTTCTAGCACCTAATGTCACTTGAGTTTTTTATCCTAGCCATTCTGACTGGTGTGAGGTGGAATCTCAGGGTTGTTTTGATTTGCATTTCCCTGATGACTAAGGATGTTGAACATTTCTTTAGGTGCTTCTCAGCCATTTGGTGTTCATCAGTTGAGAATTCTTTGTTTAGCTCTGTACCCCATTTTTTAATAGGGTTATTTGATTCTCTGGAGTCTAACTTCTTGAGTTCTTTGTATACATTGGATATTAGCCCTCTATCAGATATAGGATTGATAAAGATCTTTTCCCAATATGTTGGCTGCTGTTTTGTCCTATTTACAGTGTCTTTTGCCTTACAGAAGCTTTGCAACTTTATCAGGTCCCATTTGTCAGTTCTTATCTTTGAGGATAAGCTATTGGTGTTCTGTTCAGGAAATTTTCCCCTGTGCCTATGTGCTCCAGGCTCTTCCCCACTTTGTTTTTTATTAGTTCCAGTGTGTCTAGTTTTATGTGGAGGTCCTTGATCCACTTGGATTTGAGCTTTGTACAAGGAGGTAGGAGTGGATTGATTTTTTTTTCCCACATGCTAACTGTAAGTTGAGTCAGCACCATCTGTTGAAAATGCTGTCTTTTTTCCACTGTATGGTTTTAGCTCCTTTGTCAAAGATCAAGTGACCATAGGTGCGTGGGTTCATTTCTGGGTCTTCAATTCTGTTCCATTGATCTACCTGCCTGTCACTGTATCAATACCATGCAGTTTTTATCACAATTGCTCTGTAGTACCGCTTAAGGTCCAGAATGGTGATTCCAACAGAGGTTCTTTTCTTGTTGAGAATAGTTTTTGCTATCCTAGGTTTTTTTGTTATTGCAGATGAATTTGCAAATTGCTCTTTCCAAGTCTGTGAAGAATTGAGTTGGAATTTTGATAGGGATTGCATTGAATCTGTAGATTGATTTTGGCAAGATGGCCATTTTTGCTATATTAATCCTGCCAATCCATGAGCATGGTAGATCTTTCCATCTTTCGAGATCTTCTTCAATTTCCTTCTTCAGAGACTTGAAGTTCTTGTCATACAGATCTTTTGCTTCCTTAGTTAGAGTCACAGCAAGATATTTTATATTATTTGTGACTATTGTAAAGGGTGTTGTTTCCCTACTTTCTTTCTGAGCTTGTTTACCCTTTGTGTAGAAGAAGGCCACTCCACTGATTTGCTTGAGTTAATTTTATATCCAGCTACTTTGCTGACGTTGTTTATCAGGTTTAGAACTTCTCTGATAGAAATTTGGGGTCACTTAAGTATACTATCTATATCATCTGCAAATAGTGATAATTTGACTTCTTCCTTTCCAATTTGTATCCCTTTGATCTCATTTTGTTGTCTAATTGTTCTGGCTAGGACTTCAAGTACAGTACTGAACAGGTAGGGACAGAGTGGGCAGCTTTGCCTATTCCCTGATATTAGTGGGATTGCTTCAAGTTTCTCTCCATTTACTTTGATGTTGGCTACTGGATTGCTGTATATTGCTTTTACTATGTTTATGGATGGGCCTTGAATTCCTGATCTTTCCAAGACTTTTATCATGAAGGGGTACTGGATTTTGTTAAATGCTTTCTCAGCATCCAAAATGATGATCACATGATTTTTTTTTCTTTGATTTTGTTTATGTTGTGGATTGATGGATTTCTGTATATTGAAACATCCTTGTATACCTGGGATGAAGCTTACTTGATCATGATGGATTATCATTTTGATGTGTTCTTGGATTTGGTTTGCAAAAATTTTATTGAGTAGTTTTGCATTGATACTCATAAGGGAAATTGGTCTCATGTTTTTTTCTTTGTTAGGTCTTTGTATGGTTTAGGTATCAGAGTAATTGTAGCTTCATAGAATGAATTGAGCAGAATACCTTCTGTTTCTATTTTGTGGAATAGTTTGAGCAGTATTGGTATTAAGTCTTCTTTGAAGGACTGATAAAACTCTGCACTAAACCCATCTGGTCCTGTGCTTTTTTGATTGAGAGACTATTAATGACCCTTCTTTTTCGTTAGCAGATATGGGACTGTTTAGCTCATTTATCTGACTTTGATTTAACATTGGTACCTGGTATCTGTCTAATACCTTGTTCATTCCATCCACGTTTTGCAATTTTGTTGAGTATAGGCTTTTGTAGTAGGATCTCATGATTTTTTGATGTCCTTAGTGTCTGTTGTTATGTCTCCCTTTTCATTTCTGATCTTGTTAATTAGGAAACTATCTCTGTGCCCTCTAGTTAGTCTGGCTAAGGGTTTATCTGTTTTCTTGACTTTCTCAAAGAACCAGCTTCTGGCCTGGTTGATTCTTTGAATAGTTCTTTTCGTTTCAATTTGGTAGATTTCATCCCTGAATTTGATTATTTCCAGCCATAGACTCTTCTTTGGGTGAATTTGCTTCTTTTTGTTGTAGAGCTTTCAGATGTGTTGTCAAATTGCTGGTGTATGCTCTCTCAAGTTTCTTTATTGAGGCACTTAGAGCTATGAGTTATCCTCTTAGGACTGCTTTCTTTGTGTCCTATAAGTTTGGGTATATTATGGCTTCATTTTCATTAAACTCTAGAAAGTCTTTAATTTCTTTCTTTATTTCTTCCTTGACCTGGTTATCATTGAGTAGAGTGTTGTTAAACTTCCACATGTATGTGAGCATTCTATTGTTTATGTTGTTATTGAGGAACAGCCTTAGTCCCTGGTGATCTGATAGGATGCAAGGAATTATTTCAATCTTCTTGTACGTGTTGAGGCCTGGTATGTGTCCAATTATATGGTCAATTTTGGAGAAGGTACCATGTGGAGCTGAGAAGAAGGTATATCCTTTTGTTTTAGGCTAAGTTTATAGATATCTGTCAAATCCATCTGTTTCATAACTTCTGGCAGTCTTACTGAGTCTTTGTTAAATTTATGTTTCCATGATCTGTCCATTGCAGAGAGTGGGGTGTTGAAGTCTCCCACTAGTATTATGTGTGGTGTTATGTGTGCTTTGAGCTTTAGTTAAGTTTCTTTTATGAATGTAGATGCCCTTGCATTTGCAACATATAGGTTCAGAATTGAGAGTTCATCTTGGTAGATCTTAACTTTGATGAATATGAACTGTCCCTCCTTATCTTTTTTGATCACTTTAGATTGAAAGTCAATTTTATTTGCTAGTAGAATGACTACTCCAGCTTTTTTGTTGGGACCATTTGCTTGGAAAATTGTTTTCCATCCTTTTATTGTGAGGTAGTATCTGTCTTTGTCACTGAGCTGGGTTTCCTGAGTGCAGCAAAATGTTGGGTCCTGTTTATGTAGCGAGTCTGATAGCCTATGTCTTTTTATTGGGGAATTGAGTCCGTTGATATTAATAGATATTAAGGAAAAGTAATTTTTCCTTCCTGTTATTTTTTGTTGTTAAAGTTGGAATTCTGTTCTTGAGGCTAACTTCTTCTAGTTTTGTTGGAAGATTACTTTCTTGCTTTTTCTAGTTTCCTTCCTTGTGTTGAAGTTTTCCATTTATTATGCTTTGAAGGGCTAGATTTGTGGAAAGATACTGTGTAAATTTGGTTTTGTCATGGAATACTTTGGTTTCTCCATCTATGATAATTGAGAGTTTTGCTGGGTATAGTAACCTGGGCTATCATTTGTATTCTTTTAGGGTCTGTATGACATTAGCCGAGGATCTTCTAGCTTTCATAGTCTCTGGTGAGAAGTCTGGTGTAATACTGATAGGTCTGCCTTTATATGACCTTTTTCCCTCACTGCTTTTAATATTCTTTCTTTGTTTTGTGCATTTGGTGTTTTGACTATTATGTGGTGGGAGCAATTTCTTTTCTTGTCCAAACTATTTGAAGTTCTGTAGGCTTCTTGTATATTCATGGGCTTCTCTTTTTTGAGGTTTGGGAAGTTTTCTTCTATAATTTTATTGAAGATATTTACTGGCTCTTTAAGTTGGAAATCTATACTTTCATCTATACCTATTATCCTTAGGTTTGGTCTTCTCATTGTGTCCTGGATTTCTTGGATGTTTTGGGTTAGGATCTTTTTGCACTTTGCATTTTCTTTGACTGTTGTGTCAATTTATTCTATGGTATCTTTTGCACCTGAGATTCTCTCTTCAATCTCTTGTATTCTGTTGGTGATGCTTGCATCTATGGCTCCTGACTTCTTTCCAAGATTTTTTTATCTCCAGAGTTGTCTCTCTTTGTGATTTCTTAATTGTTTCTACTTCCATTTTTAGGTCCTGGATGTTTTATTTTTCAATCCCTTCACCTGTTTAGTTGTGCTTACCTGTAATTCTTCAAGGAATTTTTCTGTTTCCTCTTTAAGGGCTTGTACCCATTTACCTTTGTTCTCCTGTATTTCTTTAAGGGAGTTATTTATGTCCTTTTTCAATTCCTCTATCACCATCATGAGATATGATTTTAGATCCAAGTCTTGCTTTTCTGGTGTGATGGGATAACTAGGACTTGCTGTGGTGGGAGTACTAGGTTCTGATGATGTCTTGGTTTCTGTTGGTAAGATTGTTGAGTTTGTCTTTAGCCATCTGTTAATCTCTGGTGTTAGATGTCTGGCTATATCTGTAAGCCTGTGTCTGCACTTCTTGGAGGTCAAGTCTACTCTGTTAGGATCCTTGTGCAGAGGGTTATGGATCACCTGTACCTCCTGAGACCAGGGTTCACAGGACTTCCTGGAGATAAGCTCTCTGCTTGAGGGAAAGATCTCAGAGAGGGTTGTGGATCCAAAGTCCCTTCTAGTTGTAGACGGAGGTAGAAAGGATCCTGTACCTGCTACCCTGCCACTTCTGAGGCCAGAGCCTCCCTGCTGGTCCCTCCTGAGATCTGGGTTCAGAGCACTCCCTGGAGAGAAGCTTTCTGACATATTTATATAAACACAAATAAAACCCCAACAAAGATCATGAAATGGACAAAAGTTTTTCATGTATGAGCTTCGCAATTGTCGTAGCTTTGATTATGCTATAATAAAACATTATGGCCCAAAAGAACTTGAGGAGCAAAAAATTTCAACCATCTTATGAGTTCTAAGTCACACTCCAACACTGGTGGAAGTCAAGGTATGAACCTAGAGGCAGAAACTGAGTCAGAAGCCATGGAACAATGGCCTGCTCCTTATTGGTTTTTCAATCTGCTTTCTTCTGCAGCTCAAGACCACCATCTCAAGGATCCTACATGGTCTAGAATTAGCCATATAAATCATTACTTAAGAAAATGCATTATGAAGCTGGGCAATGGTGGTGTACCCCTTTAATTCCAGCACTTGCGAGGCAGAGGCAGACAGATTTCTGAGTTCAAGGACAACCTGGTCTACAGAGTGAGTCCAGGATGGCCAGGGCTATACAGAGAAACCCTGTCTTGAAAAACCAAAGAGAGGGAGAGAGAGAGAGAGAGAGAGAGAGAGAGAGAGAAATGTACTATAATTTTGTCTATAGTCAATCTAATGTACACATTACCTCAATTGTCATTTTTCATTTTAGATGTTGCTGGCTTGTACCAAGATGAGATAAAACAAACCTGAAAGGGAAGTATAGGCATTCAGCCACGGCAGTGTCCAAGACCTTCTGTGGTCTTCTCTATTGTGCATTCTACTTGGAGAGCCAAACTTCTGTCCACATGGTTGAGTAAATGGACTAGAGAAGTGTGATGAACATGCTATTTTCACGCCAGATATTTACAACCTGGCCCCATTATTCCACTCTTTAGGGAAAGGATACTAGATGTATCATTTTTCTTGTGTTTTAAAGACAATCTCTCTGCTTATGCCTGACAATTGAATATCCCTACACTTGATTATCCAGTTCCTGAAATTCTACCCTGTTTCATATTCTCCCGTAGCCATGACTTCACTTTTCCAGGTTCTTCTTGGCTCTTCTTGCTTTCCCCATCCAATCAGTAAGATCATGTTAATGTGGACAATAAATATGGAATTGTGTTAGATACACAAGCAACTCTAGGTTCTTTGATAAGAAGGAACACTGATACAAACCTCGGATAAATACTTAAATGAGTATTGGAAGTCTCATCTCAATGTCAGCTGTTTCTAATGTTCACTTTTATCTTTCATTGGAATGCAAGATAACTTGCTAACCAAATCAGTAGCTATATCCCTAAAGCTTGTAAGGATTTTCCAGCAAGGTTAACTCAGCTTGAATGTATATACTGTATATATTTCAAGTATATATAATAATATGTAACTATTATATATTATAATATATAAGTATATATAAGTATATAAAATAGTATATTTCTTTATGAATCTTTCAATCAACCTTAAGGGAAATCAACAAAATGTCCATAATGGTTCCTTTCTTCAGGATGAAGTTAGCAAGTAAGTGCCATAAGGCCCTGTGGTAGAACTAAAGCATTCATTATTTGTAATGGTTCTTCTTCCTAGGAGTCCAGTACATCTTTTATAATAAATAGATTCACCAAACCCGGAGGTGGAAGGCAGAGAAAGACGCCATGAGTAAGGAGTCAAGAAAGCGTGTCCATGAGGGTTAGCCGATTGGGGTTAAGAGCAGTTCAGATAAAGCATAATAAATAATAACTCAGGGATATTGATAGTAAATATATTTTAATAGCATAGAGGGTAGATATTTGCCAGCATTCGTGCTAATAAAGGCTTATAAATAGAAAAAAATGATAAAGCCTTGCTCAAATATGAAGAAAAAAGGGGATTATGATTTTTAAATTTTAATTACATTGAATAATTTTAACTACCTACTCTCTTACTCTTGCTCATTTTATCTATGTTTTCAATAAATAGCATTGGTAATTTTTTTGTGTGTGTATATGCACTTTATTCCTGCTGCCCCTTTGCTACTCCTCTCTAAGAATATGCCTTCTATTTTCTTTTTTTTTAATTAAATGTTTTTTTTTTATTTACAATACCTCCTTTCCCAGGTTCTCCTCCAAAAAAACCAAAACAAAACAAAACCAAAAACTAAAACAAACCCCTGTTCCTTCCCCCCACCCCATGCTCACCATCCCACTCTCTCCTGCTTACTGGCCCTGACATTCCCCTACACTGGGGCACAGAACCTTCACAGGGCCAAGGGCCTCTCTTCCCATTGAGGACCAACTTGGCCTTCGTCTACTATGCATATGCTGCTGGAGCCATGAGTCCCACCATGTGTACTCTTTGGTTGGAGTTTTAGTTCCTGGGAGCTCTAAGGGTACTAGTTAGTTCATATTGTTGTTTGTCCTAAGGGGTTGCAAATCGTTTAGCTTCTTGGCTCCTTTCTCTAGCTCCTTCACTGGGGACCCTGTACTCAGTTCAATGGATGCCTGTGAGCCTCTACTTCTGTATTAGTTGGGTACTGTCAGAGCCTCTCAGGAGACAGCTATATCAGGCTCCTGTCATCCAGCACTTGCTGGCATTCACAATAGTGTCTAGATTTGATGACTGAATTTCAACAACTCTACACAGGTAAAATATTTGGTTCTACCAAATAGTTCTAATTTATAAAGTAGCTATGGCCTCCTCTTTTTTGGTGGATAACTGTTTTTATACAGTCTCAATTACTCATGCCCACTCTGTGATCTCTCTTTTACCTGTGGTTACAGAATAAAAGCACTACTCAACTTATTGGTACTGCAACCCTTCCATTAATGACACTCTTGTATTAAGTTGAGAGCATCTCATTCTCCCAAGTATCATGCTAATATCATCCAATTGTATAAGGACAAAAATAAGTCTACCCTTTTATATTCATAGAATAACCCAACTATGAATGAAACAAAAACATGAGAAGATAACACATTCATTAAAGGAATAAAAATTGTTAGGATTTGATGAACTAATATCAATTAAGTGCATATTGCAAAGACTGAGTTAAAATTCAAGAAACATAAGAAATTTCATAAGAAATTACTATGACTGTGGTCATATATATCAAAGGAAATGAAAAACAATTAAAAAAGGCAAATGAAAAGTGGGACTACAGAGAGATGACAGCAAGCAAAGATTATTTCTAATATAAAAGGCAGCTAAAATATACAGTAGAATTTGAAGGTAAGGGTCAGAGAAACATCATATAAATGACTATGCTGATGAAACGCTAATGCTATGTTAATTATGCTAGTCTGATCCCTTTAAAGAAAGAAAAAAAAAAGATTCACAAGCCAAAATTTAAAACTAAAATTAATTCATGCATATTTCCCACAAGTGACATATTCTGGTATCACATTTTTTAAAGCCATTTGTTTAAAAGCATTGAATAGGCTACAATTTGTGCCCTAATAAATCCATGGTAATTAGCTAGAGATTTTAGAGGCTGGTCATTAGCAAATTGCTTTTCATAGAATGCATTCAAACTTCAAATCTAGTCCTTTTAATTTAAAGATTTATGTGTTATTCAGCCTATACAGTGAGAATAGGCTTCTATTAGAACTGATTTTTGTTAATGTACTTAACCTATTTCTGCAAACCTCTCCATGTTCTGGGAACTCTTCTCATACATGGGCCTACAAGGGTATAAATAGCAGCTACTCCCCAACCATAGATTTCATCAGTTATAACCTATGGCCAGGCAATATCATTCAACCCATCACTACAAAATTAAAGATCAAATTTCAGATTCACTGAAATATATATGTGCATTCAAGATCACATAAATATAGATATAAAATGCTAGTATCTGACCTGTCTATTCTATTATTTTCCCTAAATTCTATGTTCAAATCCATTACAGAGCAGTATTTCCCAAATGGCCTCCTCTACCTCCTGACTATATCATGATATAAAAAACTTCCAATTTTCTCCAACTCAAGCATTGAAATCCAAGTAGCCAGTAACTAGTAGCTCTTCTCCAAATTCCAACAACTTTTTAATGTTTTATTGAGTTTTCTTTTTTATTGTGTTTTTCTGCCCTACACTCACACAAGATCAAACCAATAGGATACCACAACACTTATCTGACTGAAGTTTCTTTTCCAGTGGCTTCTTATCTCAATAAGAAAAGGCTGCTGGAGTTGTAGTTATATCTGTTATAAAACATATGATAAGTATTGACTACCTTCCAAGAAAAAGGAGAATGAGGAGGAAAAGGTGCTACTCAAAATTCTTATCGTGAGTTTCATTGCTACATTCATAAAAATGTAGTTTGTGTGGTCTGTTGATAAGGAATAGTACACATTTGTTTGGATAATGGGTTAGTGGATATGTAGGGCATCTCTGTGGCTTCAGTTCACTTTCTTCTCCGTGTGCTTAAAATTACTTGATGAAAAATATTTTTAGAAGCCCCATGCATGATTTAAAAGATTTGCTATGTGATCCTCTTCCTGGGAGTTGCTTTCATTCCTTTTAAAGACATCTGCCCTTGCTCACTTTTCTTCTGCCTCACTGGCTTCTTGCTGTTCCTCAGACACAGAAAGCTGGCTTTTTCAAAGGTTCTTTGAACTGTTTCTATTAGAAATATTTCTCCCCAGATATATAGCTGCTTCTCCTCCTTCATCTAGTCATTGCATACATGGATATCACTAAACCAACACCTTTCCAACTGTCCTACTTAGAAACACTACAGAATATTCTTCTCTTCTTCATTATTGTGATTAGCTTTCCATCAGAGCACCATGTGATAGCAAACTGATAAATTTACTAATATAGTTCTCTTTCCTCATGAAAAATAAACTCAGTGGAGAAAAATATGCTTATCTATTTTTGCCTACTTCTCTATCTTCCAAACTGTAAGAAGTCCTGAAACACAGTGTTTTACAAACAGAATAGATGCTTTACATACACCTGAAAAGAGTGTAACCTTTATAACTACTCTTTTAAGGAAGAAATTATTCCCAGCATTCATTCCTCCTACTTCTTTGCATTCTACAAAGACAAAATATTATATAGATTTACATAATCCCTGTTTATATAGATTTATGATTTGCAGAATAAAAATTTAGATAATATATATCATTCTGTCCAAGTAAATGTAATTTTTTATATTTTATTATATTTTCCTCCTTTAGCTATATTTTATTTATATTTAATTATAGTTCTCTTACATATATAAAGTAGAAAATTTGAAATATTTTGACAATAATCTCTTAATTGAATGTTCATCATGGAGAAGGGCCCATTAAAAGTGAAGAAATAAACAACTCACATGTCTCAGGAAGTTCCTCAAACTGATAAGATTCCCCAGGCCCCTTCTCACAATATAAGCAATAAGGACTTCTACACTGGAGAAAAGTGATCAACCTATGGATTTGCCTGAGAGTCATACATGGACTTCTACAGCTTTAGATTTCAGAAATCATCACCTAAGCTTGGATGGGATTTTCAATGAAGTAGTTGCATTTGAGTCATCTACTTCTGTAAGGAACACTTGGCCCACATTTCTTCAAGTAACAGAACAAATAAAATAATATAAAATAAAATCAATTGACTAAATCACTAAAACAAATTTTGAGATCTTTATTTTGATTTGTCATCATCAATATTTTATATGGAGTAGGTGGACATTTGTACATGTCTCTCAAGGAAAAGTTACACAGCAGTCAAATATGTTAACTATTTAGCTATTAGGTTCTATACCTAATATGTATAAAACTATAAAAATTAAAATAATATGCTAACATGTTCATAAATGATATGTAGCAATTCTACCTATAAACTGTAATATGAAGGGAAAAGCACAACAGGCTTGACAGATGTCTACAT
Organism: Montemys delectorum; assembly: GCA_019843815.1. NCBI lineage: Eukaryota > Metazoa > Chordata > Mammalia > Rodentia > Muridae > Montemys > Montemys delectorum. Next base: position 39,567 of record JADRCD010195864.1, on the reverse strand, counting down.
TTATAGCATATATCTTTATATTTGGCTATTAAGCAAAAATGTTAATATATGGTAAAAAAAACTATCTGAAGGAAATGAGAGCAAGGGTGACTATCAAGATACAATTTGCAAAATTTTCATAGAAATAATTTTAAAAATGAGAAAACTTCTCAGCCCATAAAGTCCAAACACTTTAAAGTTTTTAGCAAGAAATAGGTACACAGTTAAAGTCAAACCTAAAGTGACAATAGGAGTCCACACCTCCCCATACTTCTGTCATTCCTCTCAACTATAACTGACACCAGAATAATGACTACACTTCATGAATAACAAACTGTGATTTCTTCCTTTATGCATGTTTATTTGTCATTACATTTTTTCTATTACATGGCATTCCTGGGAAAGGTTACACCATGAAAAGTCTTCAATATTTTAATTTAGTTTATTACACATTGAGTGAATGTACTATATTGTGAGATCTAGTGTTCAATTGGTAACATTTCTCTATGTGTGCCTTTAATTTCTGAGTCTTTTGTACATTGACAAACTTTTGTTTTGTCTTCACAATGGTCATTCTTTCTGTGCAGAGAGATGTAATGGTTTCTGTCTTCCCAGAGCCCATGATAACAGACACAGGATTATTGTGTCAATGTTCACAAAACAGCATAGTCTTCCATCTGTTTGCTGCATATCAGAGGCCTTCATCTCTTTATATCCAGCATCCTATCCTCTAGGCCATGGCCTTGCTTTATACATGATCACACCTAGTTTGTAATGGATGAAAAAAGTTCCTTTATTTTTGCATACGGGTAAATTGGGCTGTAGAGTACTTTTTCCCTCTGTTCGATAGGAAGTTCAGTGTTTCTGTGTTAGAGTAGGAAGTGTATGCTCTCCACACTTCTTAGCTCTGCTGAAATAATTGTTTACTCTAAATCTTGAATTTCATGACATAATTTGAGCTCTTTTGAAAATCAGTTATAATGACAGTAATTTTTAAAACTCAAATAAATTGGAAATGCACAATGAAATTGACATTGATTTCATTAGCCTCCTCAGCATTCTTCCTACAAATATAAACTGAGTCATCAAGAGGCAGATATAAAACATATAAATAATTAATGTATATTTTATAATACATATATTAGGTAGTATATAGAATGATGGGAGATGTATAAATGGTATAGTAAAGGAGGGGACTACTAATACCAAGGGAAATGTGAGGAATCATATGGAAATCTACTACAGTAAAGGCTTCTTAAAATATATACATATGAAGTAAATCTAAATGAAGTCACTAAATATCAGGAAGACAAAGTCCAATAAGTCACCTTTCACCAGCAGTGGACCTGCCAGTTTACCCATCTACAAACCTGTGATCTACAATAAGTCACCTTCCACCAGCAGGTGGACCTGCCAGTCTACCCATCTGAACTCACCTTTCACCAGCAGATGGACCTGCCAGTCTACCCATCTACAAACCTGTGATCTACAGTAACTCA
>JADRCD010195864.1:0-38079 GCA_019843815.1 Montemys delectorum | reverse complement strand
TGCCAGTCTACCCATCTACAAACCTGTGATCTACAGTAACTCACCTTCCACCAGCAGGTGGACCTGCCAGTCTACCCATCTGCAAACCTGTGAGCTACGATGGTAACTTGCCTGAATGAAACCTGGTACAACCCTGGCACAAATGTGCTAAGTAAGCACTATCTGGTTGGATTTACACCCCACTCCATGATATGGAATTAATGTCTGACAGTGCCTTGATAACCAGGAATCTAAGGAGACTAAATAGGCCCTGGACCTAGCGGAAAAGACAATTGTCATAACACAGTCCAAGAATGAATTGTCGTGAGAATTCAGTGCTAGGGAGAAAACACTTAGGAAGACAAGGCAAGAGTAATGTGATAGTCTCTTCAAACATGAGAATTGTTCTTGTATGTGGTTTTATATTCCTTCCAGGTTGTAGCAGACATGACTGAGCTTACTTTAGATGTTGTTATTCTCATGCATCTATTTATTCTCTGTGGTTAAATATCTTTTCAGGTCTAAGGTCCATCTTTCAAGTGGATTCTATCCAAATACTATTTAATTTAAAGAGGTCTTCTAGATTGTAGATAAAAGTTATTTTTTTTTATATTTGTATATTAAAGACATTTCCTTCTAGGCCTGGAATCTTTTTTTCATTTTGAATGTATTGTAAATAGTAAGAGTTTCTCATGTTAATTGCATTCAAATTCCTATACTGTACAATATACAATGACATGCATTGTCTTATTATTATATATGAAAATATGTCAACAGATCAAAGTTATATAGACACATGCTTTTATTTTATTTCTCTTAACTTTATAGATTGATTTGTTTACCTTGAATGAGTGAAAGATAATTTTAAGTCAATTTTGTAAAGGGAAGAAGCTATGTTATTGACTTATTCTGTTCAGTAAATGTAGGCCTATCCTGTTTAGATGATCAGTCTTTCCTTCAGTGACATTCTTTTCATTAGTTCCTTTCAATAAAGTATTCTATCTTGTTTAAGTTAACAACTTGGCCTGCTTAAAGTTGTTAGTAATATTTTATTCTTAATTAATTTTTCTACTTTAAGATTAAAATTAAAATAATTCTTTTTTTCTTCTGTTTAAACTCTATCACATGCTCCCCCATTCTGCTTCAAATTCATTGTCTTTTTTTTTCCTCTAATTGCTATTGTGTGCATGTATGTATATGCAGGGAATCATGAAGCTGACCTATCCTACTTGTCTCCATGAATAAGTCATATGTTTCTCAGGACACAGTTCACGACTCCAGATGCATAACATGCCTTTCCTTTACTGAGAGACCAACACACTCGCTCCGGCAGTGAAGCATTCAGGGCATATTATGTTTCTCTATATGTTCCCTTAGAAGTTAACCATGACAAGACAATCATTCTCAGACATTAATCTTGTACACTTTGTATTGCCTCCTGGCAACTACAACTGTATTGATACTGAAAATTGCCATTATATTCTGTTTCTGATAAAGGTATCCAAGTCTGCTTGTTCTCAGTAAAATCGTCAAAGCCTCAGTCTTGCCATGGCCCGTCCAACTGACCTAGTTTAATTCTTTGCAACCGTGGCAGATAACCACTTACACATTTATATTCCTAAAGATAATCCATTTTGTCTTGATAATATTATTTGTGTATATGTCTTCAGGGCTGATCTTTTGGCAGTGCATGATTGATATCTTCTTCTCGGGGGAAGACTATCTCTCCTGCTTCTAACTACTTTCAGTTGCCTATAGTTCTTTGTATCGGGTTGAGGCTTTGTGTGCTTTTTTCAAGCCCACTTTGTCGTGTTTATTGGTGACATTTTTGCTCAGTTCCTGTAGTGAGACTTAATGTGTGTTGCTTCTGCTGTCACTAGAAAATACATTCTTATGATTATTTTGTTCTCTATAGTGATTCCTAACCCTTCAGTACAGAAGAATTTTGTGAATATGTCCACTTCTTCCCCCACCCCCTGTTTTTAAATGTGTTAGATGATTCTATTACAGTTTCTAATATTAGCGATTGGAACATTTTCTGTTTAATTTTTCATTTGTTAACTAGAGACATTATGGAATTATTAATCTACTTAAAACACTTATTTGGTTCTCTGTAATGGTCTCTTTCTGTTAAAAAGAGAAGTTTCCTTGATGAGGGTGGGGACTTACACTGATCTGTAACTATAATAACAAAGGAGAAATGCTAAAAAAACGCTGTAAGGGGTGACACTGGTGTAGTAAAGTAGGTTCTTTTTCAAGATCTGTGACTTCACTTGTTCTGGGTATTTGGCTTGGATTCCAGTGTAAGACTTGATTTTTCTCTTCTTCTATGAGTCATAAACCCAAATAAACTGCTGTTGGCTGCTCACAAAGTATTGATGCCTCTACTGTACCCCTAGCATTATCGTGCCATGGCATTTTATAGGCATTGTAGCTAGATAAGATTTCTGGTTGTATGGAGTTTAGGAGAAGGAAAGGGAGGAGGAAATGATATTAATATGTTATAATTTTAAAACAAACAAACAAACATAATAAAAGAGGACTTATCTAGTTTCATTGGTTTTCTGTTTTCCTATTTTTGCTTTTAATCATTTTTGCTCTAATTTTTATTATTATTCTTGTATTTTCTTTAGACTTAAATTTCCCAAGTTTCTCAAGGATTGATTTTGGGTTACTGTTTAGAAATTTAGTTTTGGGGTATATATATATTTAGTACATAGTTCTCTAAATTTAGCACAAATTCTGCACTCCTATCACTAGGCAGTGGTGACGCATGCTTTAATTCCAGAACTTGGGAGGCAGAGGCAGGCAGATTTCTGAGTTTGAGACCAGTTTGGTCTGCAGAATGAGTTTCAGAGCAGCCCGGGTTATACAGAGAAACCCGGAAAAAGTTTTTATCTTGAATACTTATCTTGAATTTGCCAATTAGAATATTTTCTTTAATTTATTGAAATTAGAAATTTTTATTATATTGGTTTCTAGTTTTATTATGTCGTGGTTTGCATACGTATTTTACGTAGTTCGGACTGACAACTTGCTATAAACTGTTTTGTGGACACAGTGTAGCTTGTGATGGCACATATTCCTTTTGAGCATGAGGTGACTCTTTATATTGTATTAAGTTATATAGAATATTTGAATGCTAATTGGATTGTTGACAATGGTTGTAAACTTGTATTCTTTCAGTTCTTTTGAGTACTTAACTTATTGATTGTTGAAAGATAAGTTGACATATCACCTTTCTTAATGGAGTTCTTGTTTTCTTTCAGATCTCCTATTTTTAATCATGTATTAACAGTCTTAGGTGCATACACAGATAGAATTGCTTTATTTGTCGTTCTTTGATCATAAAAATCACTTGATTATTAAATAATAGAATCTTCTTCTATCAATCTCCCTTATTCTCAAAGCTACTTTGTCTAACTATACACAGTCCACCTTTCGGTTTGTTTGTACTAACTGGAGACAATTTTATGCACACAATTAGACAACACACTTTTTGTTTTTTTCATTTTGGTTTTCTTTCTTTTTGTGTTTACCTTTTACTTTGTTACCTTCTCTGCATTTCAATTATTCTAATTATTCCTTTTCTACTTAAAAGACTTAGTACAGTTTAGTAAATCAGTCATTTGTAATTTTTTTCATTTGTTGAATTTTTATTTTTCTTCTCCTATTTTACACTGTTATCTCTTTTTCCAGTTTCAATTATTTTATGGCACTCAATATTACCTCATCTTTAGACATATAAATTATACTTTTAAAAGATTTTAGACATCAATTCTGATTTGGTATTCCAAATTTTCAGTTAGTTTTTCCTTTAAACTCCTAATTGAATATGCCTTTTCCTTTGTATCCCTTGCTCTATTGTTTATTCAAGGGACTTATCCATGTGCATGTTTTCCCATGTTGTTTATCTCAATGCTTTAAACACCTACTTGGTATAACAATTGTGTGAAGAAATCTATTCCCTCATACTATAATTTGCTCACTACCCACTTTGGACTTCACATTCTGATAATGTGCCTCTACCTGTGTCTTTTCCCATAGACCTAAAAAGCAGCCCCTAAGTGTTGGTGACAGACATGTTCATAAACTCTTTCTCTTAGAGTCCCTTTTCTCTGTATTGAAAATTACGTGTGTGTGTGTGTGTGTGTGTGTGTGTGTGTGTGTGTGTGTTCTGTGTGTGTATAAATGTATGCATATGTATGGGGAGGGTGTTCTATATACAACTCTGAGATGATGTTTTACGTCCCTTTCAGTTATTTGATTTCATTTTCCTTTAGAAAAAGATGATACTCTTTGAACTTTTTTTTTTAATCACTCAAATGGTAATATCATACACAATGTTGAAAGAACTAGAGTCTTTGGTGAGTGAATAGTCAGTGAGCCATAGAGTCATGGGTTGAGTTAATATCATTAAAAAGGGGCTTCTATAAGCTTGATTGTTCTTTTTTACATGAAAAAATATAGTAAGTAGAAATAGTAAAAAGGGAACAGAATATCACCAACAATCAAATGTGTCAATGTATTAAGTCCACCTTCCTCCAGAAATATGAGAACTATATGTTGTCCATAATCCACCCAGTTTATGCTGATTAGTGTAAGCAGCTCAGAGAGGCTGAGACACTTGGATTTCTGAAAAGAAGTACTTGGTAATTCATCAGCATGTTCTCAATATATGAGATCCATTACCACAGTCCCATTTCTTTCTGTTTTCCTCAAAATATCTTTTAACAATAAAGTATTTTGGGCTGGTGAGATGGCTCAGCGGGTAAGAGCACTGACTGCTCTTCCGAAGGTTCTGAGTTCGGATCCCAGCGACCACATGGTGGCTCACAACCACCCGTAATGAGATCTTACACTGGTGAGTTTGAAGACAGCTACAGTAAATTACACTGGAGCAAGCCGGGCCAGAGTGAGCAGGCCACGGCCATCTATACAGCTACACTGTACTCATACATATAAAATAAATAAAATAAATCTTTAAAAAAACAATAAAGTATTTTATAATTTATATAGAAATATATGTATTATAGGCATATATATGTATGTATGTTATGGTCAGTACTGTTTCAACAAAGCAGAAGATATCTCTATTATACCGACTGCTTCTAATTTTCTTAATTAAAATACAATTGCATTACTTTTTCCTTCCCTTTCTCCTGAATGCCCCTCTACTATTGCTTTAACTTCTTCCTTAAACCTCTCCAATGCTTCCAAAAGCTCCTGCACCTCTGGCATAGAGCATATTGCAGAGGAGGGGGGTACAAAGGTTTTTAAGAGCCAGAATACCATAAAGTGTGCCATGAAACACTCTCCTACTTAAAAAGGCTTAAACAAAACCAGTACAATGGCAATATCAATAGATATGCAAGAGGGATTTTTTTTTATAAGGTCCCATCCCTAGGCAAGGAACTATAGGCAACTAATGACTCCTAGTAGAGGCAGAAGTAGCCTCTCTCAGGGATGATTCACCAATAAAACGTGGACAGCTGAATTAAAAGCTTTCTCTCTTTTTTACTGCTCTAATTGAAGGTTTGACCTGGAGAGTGCAGTCTAAAAAGGAGGTATGCTTCAGTCTCATGCAATAGTCAACTTTTTTCATTACGTTAGACAATTATTTTCTGAGGGTTAAGGAAGGTCAAATGAGAAGGACAAGCCATACATGGCAAAAATATATTCTTCCATACATGCATATGAACAAACAACAATAGCCAGTTATAATGAATGAGCTAAAGGAAACTCATTCTTATTCACTACATTTGGGAGGGGCACGAAAGCACAATCCAACAATAATTCTGTGTATTTAAAGGAACAAACTCTTGTCTTGTTTTCTTACAAGCACACAGACTCCATTCTTGGATAATGTTCTTGTACTCTCTCTTTGGTTTTACATAGTGTGTAATATGCTTTCAAGTTATTTTCTTTTTGTACTTAGCTTGCTCAGTATTCACTGAGCTTCCTGGATTGGAAGGTAGATTTCAGTTGTTTGATATTTTGTACTTTGTTTCCTTTGTATATCTACAATTAATTTGAACTGTTTTAACAATTATTATGGAAAATAAATTTTCTTTTTTTCTTCATATAAAATTCTAACTAATCATATTCTTTTTTATTTCCTTAATCTCAGATTCCTTGGTTTTTAATCAAGAATGTTCTACACTCAGATGTTTAATTTTTCATAGCCAAGATGGGTTTGGTTTACCAATATGCTTATTGAATATTTTTTGTTGAAATATATTTTATTTATAGCATTTTTATTTGTGTGTTTTTAAGGTAAACGTTGTACATCTCCACATACTGCATATCAGTGTGTTACATTCTTTTATGATAAATACCTTAATGCATTTACCACAACTAATGTATGTAGTAGTACAAACTGCTTCAGAACAAGAATTAATGACTCCCCCAAATATAGTAGCCAATACAATGTTCTTGATATTTTTCTCTCAGTAAGCAACTTAATGCTAAAACTAAATTAGTGAATGAAGGGTTTTCATCTTGACTTGTTAGCGGAAAAGTTGTTTTCTCTAGCAATTTAATGTATACAAAATAATATATTTGCAATGAAAAGTCTAAGACTTCTACATTTGCTGTTAGATGATGGTTTTGTTTATATTTGTGTTTGTGAGTGGAGGGTGTGGTTTTATGGAAGGTTATGTATAGCTGTGTACCAGAGTTTGGTTCTGATTCTCTATAGCTGGAGTTTCAGGAAATTATGAGCCAATTGAGTACTCGAAACCAGAGGTGCACCTTCTGGAAGAGTAGCATGTGCTTTCAGCTACTGAGCAAAATCTTTTGCCCCTTAGCTAGTATTTTCAAAAGGGCTTGAGGGCTTAAAAGAGCCACATTAATCTGGTATTGTTAGAAACTCAAACAAAAATGATGTAAAGTGGGGCCTTTGACACAATAGTCACCCATAGAGTTGGTCTATAATTATAGTAATACCATCCCTGACCAAAGCATTAACGGATTATCTGTTCCTCTGCATTAGAAGTATAAAACACTGAATATCTACAATAGTAAGACTGATCTTTTGGGATGAAGTGTGATTTGTAAGTATGCACAATAACCAAGAGACCTTGACAGGTTTCATTGGCAAATAACAAATTTGTTTTTGCTTTTGTAGTTATAATAATAATTGCTATTACTATTATACCGCACTAAGGACGAAGTCAAAATTATATGCCAAAATCATCATTAGGTTTTTAGGAAATTTGTTACATAGGCAGTACTGTTGAATTTATATTTTGTAAGAATCTCTAAAATATTGTTTCCTGTAAGGCATCAAATTTCATTGGCACCTAAATAAGTCCTATTTAACAGATTTAACAGATTGCAAAAAAAAAAAAAAAAAAAAAAAAAAATTAGACCATTTATACCATTGCCCTGAAATTATTCGCTAAACTCAAAAAATGGCTGAAATGCTTAAAATATAATGAAAATATCACTTTCCACTGAATATTTTGTAAATAATATAAGTTAAAATCATGACATTTCCTTTGCATATTTCCAATATTAAAGAAAATCACACCTATGTATATAGTATTGATAGTCTCACACATAACATAGAGAAGAAAATCAGTATGCATACATTAGCAAGAAATGCATATGGTTCAAGAAGGAAGTAGGAAACATTATAGTATCTCCTAGTTCTAATGGCCAATTACGTTCACACATGAAAAAACAGTAACATAAAATCCTGGACCTCAAGCACATCACGTGGAAATTTTATCTCTTGGGTGCTGTGGTAATCAAGACAGTAAGATCTGATGGATTTCTAGCCTTTATTGCTTCACATAAGATATATTTCTAAAACAATCATGATGTAATTGAGACTAATAACTAAGTGCTAAAAGACTTAATAGTGTAAATGGCTGAATAAAGTGAAATAAGGGCATGCCCACAAGTAAACTGCTACTATGACGAAACTCTAGCATCTTTAGTGTTTTTTTTCTTTTTATATATATATATATTTTTTATTAGATATTTTCTTTATTTACATGTAAATTTTCCCTTTCCCAGGTTCCCCTCCAAAAAACAAACAAACAAACAAAAACAACAAGAACAAACTCCTTTTGCCTCCCCCCTCCCCATGCCTGCCACCCCACCCTCTCCCACTTATTGGCCCTGGCATTCCCCTACACTGGGGCACAAAACCTTCACAAGGCCGAGGTCCTTTCCTCCTATTGATGATCGAATTTGCAATCCTCTACTATACACATGCTGCCAGAACATTCAGTCCCACCATGTATAGTCCTTGATTGGTGGTTATACCAGAGAGAAAGAGAGGCTAGTTTTCCTTTGGCAACAACAGCATTCTTTTTATGATGTTTCAGGTAACCCTTGGTAACCAGGACATCTATTAATGCAAACCACCACTTGTATGTAATTCAGTAGTGGGGTTTCCCTAGGTATTTAAATAAACGTTATTCAGCCTTGTCTGCACACGAATGAGAATTTAAAAAGGGAAACCATCTTGATACCAAATACCTAAACAACCAAACTTTGTTAAGAGCATACAAAGTCTTTCAAAATCAATCTGTCTGTAGTAGCCTTTTATTTTATTAACCTTTGCAAAATGTGTGCTGCAGCAAAAAGGAATACAATTCTATCTCCAAGCTCTCCTAGCAGTTGGGAGACATACAAACAAATGGATACATGATTGATGTTTAACAGTAATGTTACCCCATTAACACTGAGAGCAAGGGAGCAGCCACTAAGACATTCCCTCCTGAAGGGTGTGATTTTGAATTTGTGAATGGTAGAAAGTATTTCAATGGAGTTCAGTATGTTTACAAATATGACCTTAATTGGGCCTGCTTTAATTCTGTTCAAGAATGTAGCCTGCTTGCTTGTTTCAAAAGTTTGGTATATATTGCTAGTTACCTGGTTATTAGCTTGACAACTGCAAGAAATTTGATTCATCCTCACGAAGGAAGTTGCTGAATTCAAAGATCAGAAGTGTAACAATAACTCCTTCAAAGGAGATAGTACTGTATCTTCTGGAGTATCCTCCACCTCCCCTCCTTTCCTGAGTTTCTCTTTGATCTCCACCTAAACATCAGAATTTGGCTTTTAAAAGACTTGAAGTGCCTTTCATTTTTCTCTCTCAGCTGCCAGAGAAGTAACAACTTCTGCATCTTATAAGAAAAATTTATTTCTCCCTAAAAATAACTTCGGCTTCAAATGCCCCCTGCTAAGAGGTTGAAATAATTTATCTTGAACTCTGAGAAGACAAAGGAAGGTAATTGCATGGGTGAGCCATTACCTGCAGCAGGGAGGCAGCTGAGGAGTCATTACTGATGTTGGGAAGGCAGTGCCAAACATTTCCTGTTCACGGCTTTGAGGGAGCGGAGGTCAGGGAGCACACAATCTCCTTTGGGCAATCTGCATCCTTTTCAAGATTCTGAGCACTTAGATCATGCTATACCCTCTGGGATGCAGTCTGATGAGATTGCTCTCCTGTGGTTTTACCCTTCCTCTCATTAATGCTCTGAGTGCTAAGAGGAGCACATGCCTAAACAATTAATTTTCTTGTTCTTTATCTAAAAATAAACTCCTGCAAATGAGCATGCATATAAAATTATGGACGATATTTTCAAGTTAAAGGGAAGATGTGCAGGAAGACATAAAGAAAATTGAAAGGCATATGGTATGTGTGCCTCTGCAGAACTATGTTACCCCAAATATACCTCATTAACATAAGTAAAAGCATTTTGAGAGGTTGTATATGTAGGGGCCCTGAGAACCAGAGTAGACACTGTTCTTATAGAAGGTAATTTAGATTGGTAAAATCAGCCCTCATTGTAATATGATCATTCCACTTAGTAGGTAAAGAGGGTGATTTCAAATCATTGGATTCTCTGTTGAAAGGGGTGGTGTACTAGTTTGTATCTGCATAAGAAATCTTATTCTTGTTTCCTGGGCTCTCTCTGGTCCCTATCCTTTCAGCAGCTTCCTTGGACCATTGTGTTTTAGTAAGCTGTGATTTGTTTGTTTGTTTGTTTTCTTTGAGACAGGGTTTCTCTGTTTAGCCCTGGCTGTCCTGGAACTCACTCTGTAGACCACGCTAGCCTCCAACTCAGAAATCCGCCTGCCTCTGCCTCCCAAGGGCTGGGATTAAAGGTGCGAGCCACCACTGTCTGGTTGCAAGCTGTGATTTTTAAGCTTGAACTCAAGTTCCTCATGTTTCTCTGTACCTGACACTTAAATTTGGCACATATGTTATGAAACATCCTGTCTCTGTCTCTGTCTGTCCCTCTGTGTCTGTGTCTGTGTCTGTCTGTCTCTGCCTCTCTCTCTCTCTCTCTCTCTCTCTCTCTCTCTCTCTCTCTCTCTGTGTGTGTGTGTGTGTGTGTGTGCGTGTATGTGCCCACGTGTGTGTGTGTGTGTGTGTATGTGTGTGTGTGTGTGTTTAAGTGGTTAAGTGGAACTCATAATAATAACCACAAGTACTCATTTCCAATGGCTATAAAAGGAAAAGCTATGAGAAATGTTTATGCAAAATTTGGTAGTTAGGTTTCCTATTAAGAATGACAGGTGCGACTGAAATCATCCTCCCTGGGATGAGCTACAAACTTCAAAGGATGGTAGAAAAGAGAATCGGCTTCTGGCAGAGTTGGTGATATGAGGAATGTCTACTGATTTCTGTATAGACACAAAACTCATTATCATGAGTTTTCCATGGGATATATGTCCCCCTTGAGGGAGTTAAACTATTGCACATATGGGGATGTTGAGCAGCTGATATCAAAGATTCATTGCCCAAATGAGGTAGCTTCCTTTAAACTACAGTATCATTCAAAAAGGGTGTCAGAACAACTTTGAGTAGATTTGCAGTTATTTTCTAAAAATAACCAGTTTTTATTTAAAAAAAAAATACTTCCTCCAGGTTTGAGGTCTTAGTCATTTCAAGAAAGACTGAAGAGAAAAAAAAATGTCTTGTATTCATTCAAAGATATTTATTTGTACTTGTACAAGGTATAGTCTAACTATATATTAAAATAGAAGCTTAGTAATAGATTGATTTTTTATTTATATTCTCTCTTGTCCTTTTTTCTGCACTCCCAGAACTCTAGAATATATATATGATCACCAAGTCTAAAAACTGCATTTGATCCAATAGTCCATTTTTCTCTCATGAGCACTGATAAATTTAAGTCATTATATTTGTTACCTATTGTTAAATTGTAATTATTTATTTGTTAATTCACTTATTTATAGTGTGTGCATGTGTTCAATATGTTCACATGTGCCATAGGATTTCACAGGATAACTTGTGGCATTTAGTTCTTTCCTTCAACCGTATGAAAGCTATGGATTAAACAAGAGTCTACAAATTTGGCTCAAGGAAGTATGCACTAGGCCATCTTGTTGACCCTAACTCTTGAAACTGTTAAAAGAAGTAACGTGCTTAAAAACACCTTGGTAGTAAAAGTATACATTTTAACTATAAAAATAGCTAATAAAAATTGTTCCTTCATCTTGAAATCTTTGTATAATTACATCAGTTCTCTACCACTCATCCTTCCAAATTTCCTACATACATACCACTTCTAATCTCTTTCAAATCCATGACCTCTTTCTTTACTAACTCTTCTTAGATGAATATATGCATACATACACACACACACATACACACACACACACACACACACACAAATATAATCTGTTCTGTCTGTATACTGTTACTTGCATGTATGTTTTCAGAGATGCAACAATAGGCATGCCACAGTAAATGGGAAGACACAATGGGGCCTCACCTCTATTCAAAGAACTAGAAGCAAGAAAAATACATGGACAGCAGAAGAAATCATTTTATCAAGGGAAGTGCATATACATTGGCTATCCAATACCAAGTGGTCAATCTTAAAACAAATTATACATTTGATATTATACATTTGATGTGACATGCTTTCCTTTTAACAAAGGAAGTTTCCATGAAGAATAAATTAGCTTTCAAACTTCTAAGATCTTTTGTACATACCATTACAATTTTCTGTTATCTCCTTGGCCTTTATTGTATTACTTTGTATGAACCTTGGAAGATTTTATATACTTTCCCTGGCATGCTCTGAAAATATTACACTGCAATAAGGCACAGCTTCATTCCTGTGAGTCCCCCTGATTAATTTGAAATACTATGAATTTCCAATATCATTTTTCTTCCTGTTTTTTTTATTACAAGTCATCTAGGCAAGTCATTTAACCTCTGTGAGCCTCAATTTCCTAACTATAAAATTAGGAGTTCATACTCTGTGATGTGGATGCCCTTTTAGTCAAAATTGTCTATGGTGACATTTCAACTGCTCTGTGAATTAAGGAACAGAATATGTGGAAGACTTAACCATCATCCCCAACACTCTCAAGTCTCCTTATGGGAAACTGTAATTTGCTTTGCTTTGATCAATGAGCCAGTTTGTAAAATTAGCATCTACTAGCATTTATTTTAATTGACTGTGTCAGTAGAAGTAGTGTGAATAAGGGACAGCGAGATCAGAAGACTAGTGCATAGCATTTAAAAGGCTCAAATCTAAATCAGAATCAGAGATGTGGTAAGCAGAATTCTAGAAGTCAGCCTGGACTCAATGTTTCTCTTCACCACTGAACAGGAATTTTGGCCTAAGAAAGGTATTTAGTCTCTTTGTCTTGCCTATAAATTTCATTATTATAAAAGGAGTAAATGAATAGAAAATGTCTCTCGAGTACCTAGTTATATACAGCCATTGATATTGAAAAGATAATATGAGGAATGTGTCTTCTATTTGTCTGAAAACATTAATCTGCTCATATACTATGTTGGTTGTTACTCTGTGTAGACTTGTATCTTCTCATCATAAAGACAATGTAATCTTATGTTATGTCAGAGTCCAATTCAATTACTGAAAGTAATTGAATAAATAAAAATTACTTACCATTATTTCTACTGATCATGTATTTATTTGCAGTAATGTTATTTGATGGGTATACTTTACTTACTGTTTGAACTTATAGTTGATAGAAATTTTTAAAGATGAAATAAGTAGCTATCTTATCAAATTCATTTAAAGAGTATTAGCAAGACAGTGTTTAAAATTATGTTTTGATCTGCATTGCTACAGAGCACTTTAAAATAAAACAAGCTCTTTTTCAAAACTATTGCTGTCTCCCATTTCTCCAAACAGAGCTCCAAGCTGAGTTCACACACTGAGTCTGCATTAGTCAGGTGTGGTATTGATGACAGGGCTCTGAACTGTGTCAGGCATTATCTCATAAACAGCCCAGAAAGAAACAGAAGAAGGTATCTTGTGCCAGAAAAACTTACGGCTCATGACGATGTTACAGATTCACAGTTTTTTGAAATTCTATTCAAATGTTATAAAAATTTAAAGGATACTTTACGCAATAGGTCTTCATGGAGGTTATGATCCAAACGTTAAAGATGAGCTTTGTACCACTTGAAAATACAGAAAAATGTGACAATTTCTGAATAGGAGAATTTTAGAAAAACTTCAGAATTATAGAACAATAGTATAACTGAGTTTAGATGAATAAGGCTAAGCAATGAAAAAAGGAAATTTACAAGAAAAGAAAGGAAATTTACAAGATCAAACCTTGTGAAACAGATAATATTCCACGGAATTCTCACTACTACCATATTTCTAGCTTTTAGTACAAAAAATAATTTAGTTCTGATTTGAACGTTTTAGCTCAATGTCTCTCTGTAAGGAAACACTCAGACAGAATGTGTCTTCCAAACATATTCTTTCTTCCTGTGATTTTCAGAGTCAGCAGCATACAAGGTAAGGTAATGTCAATACAGAAATACTTTCACATAAAAGACCAATAGCAATTGAGTGTCAGGTATCTACTTTAACACTTCCTTGTGGCCTTGTTAAGCAAAATGAATAAAAAAAAAGTGTTTGGTTTATTTTTAATGGAATTTAACCTTAAAAAGAATATAGTGCAAAGACATTGCTCTATTATAAATAGTGTACATAAAGTATACTACAAAATCATGAAGAGAGATTTTAATTCAATCTGACATATCAAAAGAAGGTTCATGGTAAGGAGGAGACATTTCACATAAGTTAAAGAATGGATGAGAATTAGTCTTGGTATAAAAATAAATATCTATATCTACAATACGAAATATATAGTATATAATATATAATATATAATGCTGTTTTATTACTACAGATGTGTAATATAACTAATATTGATGAATGTGTTAAATCTTATTGAGTCATTGACCCAACACATCCCATGGAAGTCCTCCATACATCAACCCTATTGGTTGCTTTCTACAACCTTATTATAAAGTCCTATTGCTGAAGCCAACAATTTGCTAATCTCACCAAACATGAAGAAGCTGGACTGGTGTCTGTCTAGACACTTCAACCCTAATAAGTAGCATTTATAACCAGAGGGGGAAAAAATCCTCAGTATTCCTGAGCTACAAACCCTGAAACCTACAGTAGTGACCTGCCTGCAAGATACACTGGCTACAAACCCTGAAACCTACAGTAGCGACCTGCCTGCAAGATACACTGGCTACAAACACTGAAACCTACAGTAGCGACCTGCCTGCAAGATACACTGGCTACAAACCCTGAAACCTACAGTAGTGACCTGCCTGCAAGATATACTGGCACGATAGTGGCACAATTGTTATGAGAAAATAAAGCATATTACAAAAATAGAATTTAATGACCATTTCATGAGATGTTGGACACCACTGAGATGGCCAAAACTCTGAAACTGTGTATGTCATGAGGGAAAAATCTAATTATTATTCTGCTAAAGAACCATAGCTATAAAATGATTCTTGGTGGCCTAGTTCTGTACCCATACATCAGTTTCCACCCCACCCATAGCATAAGAGTTTTTCCTTCTAGTAGATGGAAATGAACATGGGGAAACTCAGCTCAACGATATGCTATGAGTAAGAAACTTTGGAGCCCTCAGTTGTAAATGGAATGCTTTAATTTAACCCCATTCCCCAAGACTCAACAACCTATGAAAAAAGAGAACGTGGAATGATCGTAGTTGCCAGAGGCAATGGATGACTGCACAGAAACATTGTCTTCCAGGTGTAACAGGTCAGATTCACATGTGAACTCACAGTGACTACCGCAGTTGTGCACAAGGCCTGCATAAGTACAAGGTAGAGGCCCAACATTAAAGGCTGAGAGAGTACTCACATAGTCCTAACCATGACTGCAAAGCTGTTTATGATGGGAACCTTTCGGGGAAACAGAAAATCAGATTCATCCGGCGGTGTGTCAGTGGTCATATCAATCACAGTTCAAGGAAGGCCCCATGGCCAGGTTTTATTGGCCAACTCAAAATGAACTCCGTGTACTGTGTGCTTCACTAAGCTTTAGTTAGTTGCTTACTCATTTCAATTTTAATTTTTGTGTTTTTGAAATTTTTTTAAAAGAAGGGACCTGAAGTTTGGCATACATGGAGGTAGGAAAGATCAAGAAAATGTTGAAGGTAGGAAAGACATGATTAAAATATATTGTATAAAAATTTAAAGAAAAAAATCACATTTGGGAAGAAAAAGAAATCAGATGATTCAAAAATTTTAGTCAGGACTAAATGTGATGATATTTAATTTATGAAATGGAAATAGCAAGCATAAATTGAATTGGGGATGTTGAACTGCAAGTATTTACAGAAAGCCTGTAACGGTAGAAAGAATATGTGACAGAGACTGAGGCTTTTCAGATAGCATTTGAAAACTGAAGGAACAATCAATTCTATGATAACTGCAAAGGATATTTGAGTGGTACTATTCACATATCAAAACTGGATCTCAGTCATTAATATGAGAGAGGTATATATTCATGAAAGAAACGACTTTTATGTACAAAGAATAAAACCTGAAATCAGATAAAGTCAGATACAGACAAAAAAGGTGAAAAATTAGCTTTGGAAATACACAGGATTATTCACTTCAATGTACAACACTGCTACAATTGTAGGTGTGTTGTAAGTTACATACATGCACATGTGTCATGCATAAATAGAAGTCAAGAAAACTAGATTATACATAATTGTTCTACCTTTCAAATTAAGAAAGTTTTAGATCAGCAGCCACCACATATTTAGGAAAAAATATATTCAAGTGAATAAAATTGAAGACATAATAAAGGACAAAAGTATTAAAATATATAAAATCCAAAAATGTATATTCAGGAATGAGTAAGATCTCTTAGTAGGTAGTGGTACTAGCTGCATAAAACTGATGATCTAAGTATCACCTCTAGATACCATGGTAAAAGCAGGGAGTGGACTTCCAAAGTAGTCCCCAGACCTCCACATATGCACCATAGCACACACCCATATATATGTCACACATACACATGCACAAGCACATGTACTCACATTTGTCCACACACAAGCATGCACACATACATGCCACTCATACATAATAAGTATTTACAATACTTACCCCTTCCCTTTACTCACTTGAAACCCTGCCCCATAACTCCTACTTGATCTCTTCCAAATACAGGGCCTCAATATATACATTTTTGATTATTTTTGTTACACACATTACATATATGCACATAGATATTTAAAAAACACTTCAAATATATGTATGGCAATGTAGAAGGTAAAAAAAGAAAATAAATTTGATGTTTAACTAAATACTAATTCTTATTTTTTCTTTTAATTAGTCATACAACTCTGGGCAAGTGATTTAACCTCTATGAACTGGATTCCAAGCTCTGTCACCCTAGAAAATAATTAATAGTTAATAGAGATTCTTAACATTATAACTGTAATGCCCAATAGTATACCCCAAATTAATATTCTGTGGATATCTGTCTATATTTTATTATTATTGGCTCTTTTTCTAGTCCCTGAAGGGAAATAATTGATTGAGAGAAAATACTTCCTGCCATATTGTGAGTATTATAATTACAAACTTCAGCAAAGCTCCATTAGTTTAGGAAATATGAGTATGAACATACTTAAAGAATGTTACTGCAGTCTGAGAAGTAGAGTATTAAAAAAAAAAAAAAGCAAGGTCAGTAATGAGGAATACAGGCTAAGGAGAAGGCAGAAAGCTCTGAGTTAGAGGGAATCAAAGTGCAAGAATGTCTGCCCATGCTGTCTCACTTTAAATAACACTGCATATTGGCAAAACAAAAGTGGTAAGCTATGGCCCAGGGCTGCCTACTGGAGTTTAGAATTTGTTATAAACACATAATGGTTAAATCTGGTATTTCTTCCATGTATAATGTCTTGAAATAAATCAAACACTTTTGATACACCCCATATGGTCTAAGGAACAAGGAAACAAAAATATATGATCTCCACCTTAAAGTACCTTTGACTGACATACAGCTACAAACTAAAGAAGCAATGCATTCCTGCAAAGGAAGGAAAGACACAAGTATGCATAAAACTGCAAGCAGTAGTCTTACTAAAAATAATCAATTTAGCCAGG
Organism: Montemys delectorum; assembly: GCA_019843815.1. Classification (NCBI taxonomy): domain Eukaryota; kingdom Metazoa; phylum Chordata; class Mammalia; order Rodentia; family Muridae; genus Montemys; species Montemys delectorum. Next base: position 20,654 of record JADRCD010195864.1, on the reverse strand, counting down.
AGGGTTAATGTTCCAAGCATGATCAGATGTGGTCCAAGTAAATGTGTAAAATCTTTTAATTTGCACTACACCCAAGGTAGAAAAATATCACCTTGATTTTAGTGATCAATAATATATATTGGAATTATCACTCTTTGATGTTTAATATATAGCCATCTGATCAAACCTATGGGCAAAAAAGTTTCATAGTCAGATACACAATTACTTCCAATGCAGGTCAAAACATGTAAATATACATTTGTCCTGCTTTTAATAGCCCCGGTAAAAGAAATTTAATTTTTTATGTGCTCATAAAAATGTGTTATATCACCAGTAATTTAAAATAATGACACTGCAAGAAACCACTATTATTGTAATACATAATTTCAGTGGGCCAATAATTAAACAGTACTTGAAGCTATTTTAACTCTTCTGCCATGTATGTCTAAAATGAATTGCCATTTATCTCCAAAGCCTCACTTTTCTTTCTTATTTGAACCATTTTTTTCAAGATGGGTATTTCAAACAAGCATGTTATAGTCAGAGAGCAGAGTACACTGCTCAAATTCTATAGTTTATGTCCTAGCTGTTAAGCAAACAGTGGTAATCTATAAAAGCAAGAGTGTCTTTTCCCCATCCACTCACAGCACATTACAGAAATGACTGGGAAAGCTCTATGCTAATCATTGTACCATGGAGGAGGAAACTTATTGAATATGCTTTTTTACAGGGATCAAGGTGGTACGTGGAAAAAAAATCCATTGGAAAAATTTCTCATAGCACTATAATTCAAATTAAAGTTAATACTTTAATGAGCTCCTCATAAATATTAATGTGCTCATTAGAATCCTTTGGCAACTGTAACCTTACCTACTTATATATCATTTCCTACCCTAGGAATAAAGAACTAAAATGTCAGATGAAGAGTTGATGTATGACTCTCCAAAATACCATTTCTCATGTATGTAAATTTAGAAAAAAAATCCTACTTGAAGAAATTCACATAAAAAAATAACAGTTTTGTTATTTAATGCAAGCTCCTTGCACCATTACAGGACAGCTTCACTATTTGAACATTGGAACACTGGGCACAAATAGAAGATATGTAATTTAGAACATTGTCACTGTGAAAGACCAAGCAACACAAAATATACAAGTGATAAACTATAATGCAGGCATAGGAGGACAGAAGGAAGGGAAAGTGGGCTTCTGGTCTACTGTCTGTGTGCCGAAAACCATCTGCAGTGAAGACAAAACAGATGGATTCTACACAAGCACTTTCTATAAAGCTTAAGATCTCCTCAGGGTAGAGTGTGAGGTCCGGAGGAACGACAGGAAGCGGGTATGGGTTACTCTTGAGAAAATTCATGAATCGGATAGCAAAGAGACTGCTGGGAAGTAAGGTAAACCCTAATCTCTGTTTTGTAGACATAAAAAAAAATGCACAGTGAGAGATAAAGGTTAAAGAACTGCCTACCCATGGACAGAAGTAGTTTAAATCTTTGCAAAAATACCCAGGACCCTACATAAAATTCAATGCTGAGAACATACTGAAAATTAAAGCAAGGGCCAATCACTTTATGTGTTAGAAAGAAAAGTTTTCATTTTTACAACTGTTAAACGGTTGTGTGTGTGTGTTGGGGAGAGGTGGACGTAGCACTAAACAGTTTTAAATACAGAGAGAAGGGGTGGGGGGAGAGAAAGGCGACAGTGTTATTGAATGATGGGTCCCAAACATGATACTGCTGCTAGCTTAGAATCACCGGATGCTTCTGATCACTTGCCAGATCTAGGATGGGCGCGAGGTGTTGGATAACCCTTCAAAGTCATGGGTTTCCCAAGGAGCCTCCCTCTCTACCTTTCTTTGCTCTTAACTTTTTCCTTGCTGCAGAGATAGTTGAATGATGTGACCTCTTATGAACTTTTTGGGAAACTGTAAAGCGTATGAGGTAGAAAACAGAGACTATTTTGTGCCTTCATTTAGAAAACCAGGAATCAGACAAAAACACCCACCTGAATGTCGGGAACCATCAGTAACACATTCCCTGCCATCATAGAACTGCTCCAGAAGGAGGGCCTCCCGAGGAATGCTTAGACCAATGAAAGAAAGGCCTCTTCTCACCTCCTTAAATGTTTGTAGTCCCTTCTTTATAAGGGCTTTCTGGATGATGCTCCCTTAGAATTCAGTGTTTAAACACAAAGTTGACTTTATGCGATTTGATTTTTTGTTGCCACTGGTCAATTTAATGGAGAAAACGGTACTCAGAATGACATAGCTATCTCATTTCATTGCATTTTTTATGAATTTCTTTACAATGTTACAAAAGTTCACTTTACATATGAACCATTCATGTCTCCCATAAATTTTAATGAGAGAACTTTGAAAGTATTTAGAGAGTTTCCCTAGTAAATAACTGAACTTTGCATACTAACTAGCTAAGAAAGACTTATGTAAGAATCTCTTAAACCTTTTCCAATCTGCACATTGCAAAATATATACAATAAAGCATGCACCAAAGTAATATAAAGAGAAAGATGGCTTATATGAAGTGAGAAACAATACATTATACATTGTATTTGTAAGTCTTTTTTCTACAGTAAAGTGAAATAATTGGATGCAACAGGAATCACAGCTACTGGGAATTGTGTTCTAAAAAGAACCAACTAGACAAAAGGTGAGACTGCGTTTGAGACAGAACTAGAAGAAAGTAATCCCCTTTCTGACCCAATCTTGACAAATTTTAGAACTTAAAGTGTAAAGAATAAATAAAGCTTGTAAGTAAACTAGAAAAAAAATGCTTATTTATGAGGCCAGATGTACCTACTCTCAAAATAGAATTCAGTATCAAGTTTCAGAAAACAACTGAGTGAATTATAAAATTTTAAAATGGAGAGAAGTCCAACTTTGCAAGAAAATTTTATACCTGACACCATTTATTCTTTTAATTAGTCAACAAATCTCATTAGGATTTACGGGTATGAGCACTGAAATAATAATACAGATGCAGTCTTGGAATATTCACTTATACCTTAATGAGAAAGAAAAAAAAATAGCCTCAAATAATGTAAGGTAAAAACGGTATAACCATTGTATAAATTCCGAGCAATGGTCAAGCTTGATTTTTAATGTCATCCACTATAGAATCACCTGGAAAGAATGATTTCAATGAGCTATTGTCTAGATCAGGTTGGTTTGTGGAGGATGTCTGTTGGAGGTTGCCTTGCTTGTATCATTTGATTGGTAAAAACTGAGAACAAGAATGAGGTGGGCAGTGAGTACATGTGCATCTATTTCTTTCTGCTACTGACTATAGATGTGATGTAACAAGATTCTCTAAGTACCTGTTGCCCTGTATCCCTAGCTATGACGACCAGAATATTAAAGTGTGAGCTAACATTAACTTGTTCTCTCTAATGCTTTTTTCATGATTCTTTTACAATAGAGATGACACTAGACAGCATGATAGTACATTATTTATCTTTCTTTGCTACTAGCATCACTATTCATAGTAAGAAAACATGAGAACAACCCACATGTCAATTCATGAATTATTAGACAAATTTATTGTAATACATACATACAGTAAAACACTATTGCCCTTAAATAAATGAGTGAATAAAATTCCTTGTTGGACACATTATAACGTGAAACTCAAATATGATGTTAAATGAAATGAGCCAAGCTAGAAACCAATGCATACTGCATGTTTCTGCAATGTACACACACATACACACACACACACACACACACACACACACATATAAAAAAATATATATATATATATATATATATATATATATATATACATATATAGTCAGATCTTTGGATATGGAAAGTCAAATAATGAATATCAGATATGAGAAAGAGGAGGAAATACAATGTTGTGGTGGGGGATTTGAAATATTAGTTTAAAAAGGCATGAACATTGTGGAGATAAATGGTGAGCAATTACATAATTTAAATATACTAAATGGCACTGAACTATTGACTTAAAATAATTTAAATTTTTTATGTTTTTCATTTTGTGTATATTTAATAAAAAAAACAACGTTTGTGTATGCTATAGTAAATTATGTTTGAATAGAGTTGAAGCCATGGCATTCTTAACTTTCTATCAAGCATCAACTCTCTCTTAGTGGGGTTATTTTTTTTGTTATATGATCTATATCCATACATTATGTCTCTGAGAGGCTCCTAAAATTAGTTTATATGCAGAGAATATGATAATTTAAAATATCCCTAAGACAAAGTAAATATTTTTCTGAATTAAATGGTGGTAGTATGAAGATAGAAAAAAAAGAAGAACACTAATGTTTCTGTTTTATTTTAAATATGGCTCTGATATATATATATATGTGTGTGTGTTATGTGTGTGTGTGTGTGCATTTGTGTATGAATGCCCCTCCTCCTATTAGAATAAGAAAAGCATGTACTATGGAAGCGAAGTAAAATGAAGAGGAAAATTCAAATATAGTAAAATTTATAAAGCTGTAGAAAAATATTACAATAATAAAAATGAAGAGGAATACATATTTTTTAATGAGGGAAAGCAAGTATTTGATTCAGTGAAAGCATCCAGACTGAGGGTGACATTTTATAACCAAAACATAGATCGTCCCCCACTTGAAGATAGTGAATTGTCTTAGTCAGGGTTTCTATTCCTGCACAAACATCATGACCAAGAAGCAAGTTGGGGAGGAAAGGGTTTATTCAGCTTACTTCCACATGGCTGTTGATCATCAGAGGAAGTCAGGACTGGAACTCAAGCAGGTCAGGAAGCAGGAGCTGATGCAGAGGCCATGGAGGGATGCTTCTTACTGGCTTGCTTCCTCCTGGCTTGCTCAGCCTCCTCTCTTATAGAGCCCAAGACTTCCAGCCCAGGGATGGCACCACCCACAAGGGGCCCTACCCCCTTGGTCACTAATTGAGAAAATGCCCCACAGCTGGGTCTCATGGAAGCACTTCCCCAACTGAAACTCCCTTCTCTGTGAAAACTGCAGCCTGTGTCAAGTTGACACACAAAACTAGCCAGTACATACATTAAACACTGTTTTTAGTAAATGCTCTGTCATTTTCATGGCTTTAAACAGTTCTCACCATTAGTTATCTGTTCTTAAGCCTCAACCATGGTATAAAAGATTTTTTTTCTGGATGCAAGAGTTTCTGACCATGATCTATAAACTGATAGTGTAGTCTTTGACTTTTTCAGGACCTACTTTAATAAGGGCTCTTAAAAACTTTGACTCCTCTTCTAGCCCACTGTGGAGAAAAAAATGGTAAATAAGACAAGGGGATGTGGACATGTTTAGAAATAGTTCTTTGGGGTTATTCTAATCTCCATTTCAGTTCAGTAATGTCAGGCTACCAACAGCCCAGTTCAAAAGTGTTATCAAACCTGAATCAGCAACATCAGCATGATCCATCAGAAACTGCCAGGCTGAACTGGCGGGAGTCAGCAGCAGTGAGTAGGACCAGCAGGACTGCCAGGAGTTCTCCTCAATCCCTCTTTCAACCAAGTGAAAATCCTCAAAGATGGGAGGCCCACGGAGAGTTGCATATCTAGCTACAAAAACACCCCATGACTGTCCATTGAGTCCCATTTATATTGTCTCCAATCATCCCAAGTCCTCCCACTGGCTTTGCCTCAACAAAACATCATGTGAGTCTATATCACATGACACAGCCAGAGACTTCCACTTTATGGCAGCATCAGCCACACTAAGAGCCTTGCCTGTAATGAAATTCTCTACCCATCCCACCAGCACTACTGTCCGCTATCATCAGGTATATTCTCAGTACCAGCAGTATTTCAACAAACCTTCCAAGGCCTTCCAGTGTGTCATCATAGTTGTATCAGCAAGATCAGGCCTTAGCTTCCTTGTATTTTATATGAAAGTGTTTTATACATAAGAATTCCATGCATGTAAATACTATCCGATGCTATTCATATACATTGTTTAGGCCATGTGACTGGTAACCTAGAAGTGTTTAAAAACTCAAATGCTTCTGAATTCTTAATAGGAATAAGATGCTTTCTCTCAGTTTCTCTAATTATATACATTCAAAATGCTAAAATTGTTGTTACTCTTAAAGACATTCAATCCAAACATGCCAAACACAGTTTTTATTAAAATTTTATGGTGAAACATCCCTGTAGAGTAAGAGAAAGACGGAAAGATCTATTTATCTTAGTTGTAACCACATACTAAGGTTCCTGACGCAGAGAAGAAGCAGTTCTCATGCCTACCCATGAACTCACAGATCTTCCAGCTGGCAGAATGCCACTTACCCTTCTAATACCTGTAACACAAGTGACAACCCATACAATCATAAAATATGCAAGCGAGAAAGAATGATAAACTTTTTAAATTTTAATTAAATTTCTTTTCTTTAGCAGTCTGATTTACTTCGCACTCTTAAAGTGCAGGTCCTAATTTACAATATGAAGAGCTGTAGGTATTTGCACCTTCCTCAGAAGTGTGGATCTAGCAAATGACCATAGCCCAAACTTTCCACTGCAATAATGCTTCTGCTATTAGAGTATAAATAAATAAATGAATAGTCCTGAGGAAACACCGAATCCCTAGATATTAGACTTTCCTGCACTCACTTTGATAACCTTCATTACATAGCACATACCTACTCATCCAGGTATATGGTGAATATATGGAGATCCATGCATAATTAATAAATAAATGAAGGCCTCAGAATAAACTGATTCAGCTCACAGTTGAAGGGCATCTTTGTAGCTGGATGATATTTGTGCTGCTTCCCTGATAATTGTGCACCATTTAGAAGAGCACAGTGGTTTAAAATTAACACTTGATAAACATTATCTTTAATGGCTTAAGACAGCCTCACTTGGAGGAGTATGTACACAAGGGTAAGAGTGTGTATATGTGCTTCTATGCAGAGTTATTTTCAGACTCCAAGAGCTATTAGCTACTCTGATAAACATACTTGAAATCTAGTTCACATTTCTTACTTACTGAGAAGATAAGCCAGAGGTAGGGAGAAAAGCATTCTGGGAGATATAAGGACGAACAAATGAAATAAATAGCATTTCTGGAGATTATAAAGAATATGAGTTTTATTGATAGTACTCACAGATTCTACATGATATCGTATAGACTAAGGAAAGAATCCTCTTTATTGATGATCACAGGCTCTGACAAACATAATTCTATAAAGATATCTAGAGCAGACACATAATAAGCCTGCACATAGGTCAGTAAGTATTTGTGAATTTGGTGCATTTGCTTAAGTGGAAAACTAGATGGTTAAAAGTGATTGACTTTCATGGTTTATTTACTTTATTTCTACAATAGTCTATAGCCATCTGGGCTACATCAAAATAGCAAGTCCATGGTAAAATTATGTAGGAGCAACGTTCAACTTCATTACCTACCAATTATTGTTCAAATACCTAGTCACATTCTGACAATATTAGTTAATTAGCATGGCCCACCCTACCTTAGCTGGAAAACGTGCTATGGAGACGCAGACAGAAACTACCAAAGTGGAGTCATTTTCTTTGACCTATATTATGCTTTTCCCTCATTTTTCTCTCTTTAGCTTTTACCTTTGTTTCTCTTCTTACAATTAAGTCAGTTGTGAAAACTGATCATTGACTGGGCTCACAGACAGTCATGGACAGGGAAAGGCACATGAGCCATTACGTTCCCTGACTGAACTAATGGCTACTGATGGAATCTCCTTGTCTTCAGTTGTGTATCCACTGATGTGCCCTCTACATAGTTCCAAACCTATAACTAACAAGTGATGATGGTGGGAGTTGGTTCTAATGCTTTGTCTTAAATCAGCTTCCAATAGTTGCACTTCCAGACTTCAAGGGTCTCTGCCTCCAGCTGGATTTGATTTGCAATAAAGAATTGCCGCTGGGCAGTGATGGCTCACACCTTTAATCCCAGCACTTGGGAGGCAGAGACAGGTGGATTTCTGAGTTCGAGGCCAGTCTGGTCTACAGAGTGAGTTCCAGGACAGCCAGGACTAAACAGAGAAACCCTGTCTCGGAAAAAAAAAAATTGCCATACAACCAATGGCTGGGCAGGGAGATGGAAGAGGGACTTTTGGATTTGTCCAGGCAAGGGACCAAGAGAGAAGAACAAGGAGAATCACCATGACTCAAGAGCTGGGAGATCGAATTTAAGAACTGCAGGAGAGAAATCATCCAGCAGTACAGATGTAAAGGGAAAGGAGCTATGTGGGAGGTGGTGGGGTGTCCCAGAAAGTAACAGGGCAACAAAGATAAACTATTGATTTAGATGGCGCTGACTCAGGAATACTGGAGGGCAGTGTATGCTAGCCACAGTGAGATTTGGAAGTGCCCAGCCGTTGAGCAAGTTAGTCATGTCAAAATTAGCTGACATATATATGTCTTTCATTCGCAAATACAGGGCTCATGGTAGTGTACAAAGTGCACCCGTGACCCTGCGGGGAGCATAAAGCAGTTTATCTATTTGCCAAAACATGACCCTAGTTAAATTCAGTACCATAAAACAAAACAAACAGAAAAATACATAAGCATAAGAAAGGTAAACTTTAGGAGTTGGAAAGTGAGATGGGTGGGCCAGAGATAACAGAGGGTGGAAGTGAGAAGAATAAAAAATATATAATACACATGCCTGTATTATCAAAAGAACAAATCAATATAAATTATAATTTATATAATTAATATAAAGCTATTTAAGCTATAAAAAAGTCTTCTGTTAACTTCTCCTAAAAACCTGGATTCATGATCTTGCCTAAAAAGAGTGAATTGCCAGCCTTGGTCTCCATTCTCCCACAGAACTATTCTGCTGGAAGCAGAATATCTATCTCCTTTAGAAAAAACCTGTAAGCTCTGGGCAAGCAGCCCTCAATGGAAGCTGCCACCTCTATCCCCAAGATACCGAAGACAGTGATTTTTCCTCAAGAACATCAGCTATGGCTTTTGCACACCTGCTGGCTCTACTTGGATCAGGCTTTGCAAACACCTGCAGTACATACTTCTTTTTTTTCCTGAGAGGCCACTGGCCCTGGAATCTACAGAGAGAGAGTGATAGTGGGCCAGCACCCCAACTGTTATAGTTTTGTGACCCATGCATTCACATCCAAGACAAGTTTCCTGTCTTCACCCTTTCCTTTAATATACAAATACAACTACTTAGAACTTGTTCTATTCAGCCCCACTCAGAAAGTTTCCAAAGACTAAACAGCTAGTCTGGGCAGCACAGGGCTCCTTAGGAGCCTTTGCTTCCTCAACTACCCCTGCTCTCTATGACTGCTCCTTGTCTGCCACCATCATTCAAGGAGTTCTGCATTTCTCAAGCTCCATCTAATGCCCTTCATATGGAATGGATTCAGTTTTTTCATGCCCCCAGAGAGTGGATATTATGAGACCAGCATCTTATCATGAGGGAAGATAAGGTTTACTAATGAATTTGGTAATGTACCAGGGAAATTATGAGAAATCACTTCTCCCTGGATGCTAGGCAAGCTAATACATGCAAGTCCTAATGTAGGGCTTCATAAGTACCAAGTTGCCAGCTGTGAAATGTCCATCAAAGGTTACCTATTGCTCTCATAATTTGCCAAGTTCAGGGGTACATTATTAACATATCGGTAGCAAAGAAGCTATGTAACTTCAGGTTGACATAAATCATTAACATGGTACTATAATTTTGTAATAAATATGTGTCCTGGATGTAACAACTAAATGTTGGTATGACAGAAACTATGGACTGTTGGTCAAAATACAATAAAATGAGTAGTCCATATCTGGACTCTATAGCTTTCTAAAGATAGAGTATGTCTGGAGAATAATAGAGAGACTTTGCATAAAATATGCATAAAATTATTATGATTTACATTAAATATATTCATATATACATGTATACTTATATAAATACATTAATTTTTACTGACATATACATCTCTGTGTTAGTTTAAAAATCGTTTTCTCTAAGAAATATTCATAGTTTCCTGCTATTTCCTACAAAGGGCACAAAACATTGGCAATGATTCTGGTGAACATCCTGATGCCCTTCTGCTTGACACTGAAAACTCTGAAAACTCACTCAATGTCCATGCTGCTTTTAGCAGCTAAGAGGAGAGGAGAGGAGAGGAGAGGAGAGGAGAGGAGAGGAGAGGAGAGGAGCAGAGAGGAGAGGAGCAGAGAGGAGAGGAGCAGAGAGGAGAGGAGAGGAAGGGAGAGGAAGGGAGAGGAGAAGAAGGGAGAAGAGGGAGAGGAAGGCAGAGGAAGGGAGAGGAGAGGAGAGGTAGCCCCAGTTCCTGTAACATCACCATTCCTTTTGCTGCCTTTAGAAACAGCAACCCAGAGGCAGCTGGGAAGGCACCAGATGGCCCCACAAAGTCTTTTTATGACTTGACTTCATGTTAGCTTTGACTCTGAGGAAAGAATGCTAAAGACAAAAGGCCCTCTTAACACCCATATAGCTAAGCCTTTTTCTCTTCAAGTGGAAGATAATGACCACATGTTTTATAACCATATCCACTAGAAAACAACAACCATCATTGTTATAGTTTGAATGTGAAATTTGTGCCACAGGCTCATCTGTTTGAACATTTGGTCCCAGTTAGTGATGCTGTCTTGGGAGTTTATGGTATGTTTGGTAGGTATAGAACTAACTGGAGGAAATACACGGTTATGGGGGAAGCTTTTGGGTTTATAGATGAGCCTTGCTTCCACACCAAATATTTTTCTTCTTCCTTAAAGCACAAGAAGAGATGATAAGCTACTCCATATTACTCTTGCCACAGACAGTATTCATTCCCACTGCCTTGCTGTCCCTGTCCTCTCAAACCATGGACCGAAATAAATCCTTCCCCCATAGAGTTGCTTCTGCCAAGTATTTTGTCTCAGTGACAAGAAAAATAGCTAATACACAAGCTCATCAAGTTTAGGAGCTATCAATGTGTATTAAAATTTAGGTACGCTACACACACTCCTGTTGTAAGACTCTGGCGAACCTTAGCTTACTGGGGACTTCCTGGTGAATGAGCCAGGAATCGATGCAAAAAGCAAGAGACATGTATTGTTCCAACTTGTTGGGGTCTCCCTGTACATGGAGAGAGAGAGCCTGTCTGACAAAGCCTTTATAGTTCTGAAGGCAGCAGCCATTAGGCACAATGGGATTGCCAGAATTGTGTAAGTTTTAAACTGATTGGTCTTTAGGGAATGAGGTAGGTGGAATGTGTCTCTGAGCACTGGGCCTCATCTTCCTGCAGGTGGCTGGTTGTCAGTCCCCCTCCCTGTGGTCTGAGGAATATAATTAGCTCCTCCCTTCTGGAGGGGAGGGTTGCCTATGACCTTCCCCTTCCAGGAAGGGAGAGTTCTGATGGAATTTTCCAAAGTTTCTTCACTGCGACATATGTAAAAAGATACACACATGAACTCCTGAGTCCTAAATTATGGTACTTAAGAGGAAAACGTTTCTTTCTCCAACATTTCTCAGTAATGCCACTTGATCCAGCAGACTCAACTACGCCACATACAAAAAAATTATCAGTTTAAGTGTCCAGCAAGATGGTTCATGGGAAAGGTGATTGCTATTAATCCTGGGGACATGAGTTTGATCTCTATGACACACATAGTAGAAAGAGTGACTTTCAATTGACTCCAAAAGTTCTCCTCTCACGTCTACTTGCATGTGTTCTTGAGAGCTTGGGATATGGCTCAACAGTAGAGCACTGAACACCTGAAAAGTAAACCTTGAAGAAAGCAATTAGAAATTATCCTATCACTAAATATTTCAAGTAACCTAACATTTAAAAATAATATTCCTAACATTTTTTTTCAGAGCTCTTCTGAGGTTCAAAAGGAAAATATATTTACTCACCTCCAGTCATGTACTCAAGGTCCCCATGTAATTCAGTACTACAAATGAAAATGTCCACATTTGTTGGAGACAAATGTTTGCACATGTTATTCCTAAGGTCTCTTATCTTTTTCTGTCCATGTAAAAAGACACCTTTGGAAACCGTTGCTATGGTAAAATTCCCAATGGCAATGTCTTAGCAATAGCTCAGCATCACAAAGAGCTCTGAGAAAAAAATTTCTATAAACTCTGAGGTAAGTAAAGGCTACACTTGAAATGTCAGATAAATGGGAGAAACTTTTGTTGAAAGGAAAACAACACATATCATATGTTCTTAATGGTGCATCTGCTTTTCTTTATCTAAGATGAAGATGGTGAATAAGAGAAGTGCAGTATGTGTCTGATCCCCACCCTTACGCTGCTGACAACTTCCCAAGGTTGTCTGTATTAGCCCACGGTGTCTGTGACAAGTGAAAACAGTTTATGGTATGTCCCCAAAGAGATTCGTGCACCTACCCAGAGAAATGTCCAATAAAATCTGTAAAGGACAGACAATGATACTTGTTCTGCTTACCCCAAATATATTGTCAAAAAGTCTGCAGTCAGCGGTGCATAAACAGAAGATGAAGGACTGAAGTCATAATCATCAAAGAATCCTTTTCCAAGAACCGAGGAATCTACCACATGCCCACACCTGGGGAAAGGAGCAGTTGCATCCCAATCCATTTCTCTGTAAGGCATAATATCTAGTTGATGAGATTAACTGAAGCATATGAAAATGATGATAAAAATAGTTAAGTGCTAAACTCATGGCATTTGAGGACACCATCTGTATATAGTGGCAGAATTCCGAAGATGTGGCACTGCTCCAGTGTTTCTGCAACATATTCATCCATCTGAAGTGCTCTGACCCTTTTCAACCTCGTCCTCCACTGTGCAAACACTGTGCAATTCCTTAGTTCAAAGTGCTGGTGGTATTGAGAAACTGACAAAGATAGCCCAAGAATCGTATGGGATGCACAGGAGAATTCTCAGGAGTCCTAACCTAGGTGCAGGGTCTCTTCCTTTAGAAAGCATGTGTGCCACTGTTGGATTCTCTCCAATTGGAGCTCTTTTTCTAAAAGAGAGACAAAGCCATTACCTCTCCAGGTTTGCCTTCTCAGGCCTGTACCCAGCAACCCCCCTTCACATATTTTGCTGCATTAGTTGCTCTGCACCTGAGCTCTCACAGCTCAAACTGCAGCCAGCACAATGTTTTCAAATGCTTATGTCCTTGGAGACTAATTAGCCTCCCATTCTGCAAGGTGAGAGCTGCAGCAACAGCCTCTACATCATCACTGATAAATCAAACAAACTGATGTAAATCAGCGGAGCCAAGAACCAAATATCCAGCTTTTCTGAATTAAATAGAGGATCTTCCTTGACATCTGAGGCTTGATTTCTTTCACCAGAGATGACAGCCCTGAAACTGCTTTTGCAGTGCCAAGTGGAATGAATAAAAAAAAAAAAAAAGAGTCAGGGCATCATTTACATATCACACAGACACTTCAAGCTGGCATGCTTGTTGCTTAGTAAAGAAAATACAAATAAAGTGGAGCTTCAGGGTTTGGGGCAGAGCCCCTTAATTTTCCTATGGTGTTAGTTGTTAGGTGGTAGTTGGTTAGTTAAGCAGCGCTGTGCCTGAGAAGGGTTAAGGGAAGGAGCAGAACATAGTAGGCAGCTGTTTTCCTGCTCACTTCTCCACTTAGCACCTCTCACCATGATATGCTGCTAGAGCAACCAGAAGCAGTGATTGTGCAAATTAATTTCTTTCAAACACTGAAGATGTGTTGCGTTGAAAGGAGGAGGTGGTAGGAATAGAAACAAGATCAAAATAAACAAAAGTGCTTTGTGATACAAGAAGAAACAGCCCTTATAACAACTACCTAGCAACTTTTAGGCAGGTTTTGCTGCTAATATAATACTTTCTCTGCTAGGTTTCATATCTTTCTGCAATTGAGCCTTACTTAGTTCGCTTTCCTTTCCTACATCCTAATGTTTCATATATCTTCTTACAGTACCATTACCTAATAATAATAATAATAATAATAATAATTAGTAGTGACATTAAAAAAGATTTTTGTTATTATTGATATAGATTGTAATCACGAGGATTATGTTTGTTTTCTTACGGTTTTCCAAGGAATATATATATATATATATATATATATATATATATATATATATATATGACTCCTATCAAGTCAAGCCACCAAGCTGATATAGAAATATATATTTACATTTTCATGCAACCATAAAAGCAGACAACTTGAACTATATTCCAGTTTTTCAGAGTCAATCCAACTTGAGATCACCCCATCCAGTAAATGTAGGGGAGTGATTCTGATGCTTTGATTTAATCAGATTTAATCTATGTGTACTGATGCAGAAAGTCCTTGTCCTCAGTTGATTTCTGATCCATCAATAACAGTGGCTAATGTTCGGGAAAAGGGAGACAGGGCAGAACCCTTAGACGTGCATATGATAACACACAAGGAGGGGGAGAGGAGATCACCATACTTGGGGGAGAGAGACAGAACAGATTGAGAGCTGCAGGGGAGGTCATCCAAAATGTAGGCAGAAAGAGAAAGCAGCCCGTGGAAGGGCACGCTGGAAACATCTTGGGCAGCAAAGGCCAGTGGACGTCACAGGAGGTAAACAGGCAGTCGAGTTGAAGGTAGATTTATCCAGGGGTACCAGAGGGAAGGGCATCCTAGGTGTGTGTGTGGGGGGGGAGCCTAGAAACATCCAGCCGTTGAGACAGGAAGGCATGTTAAAAATAAACTAGTGTGTGTGCCTTTCATCTGCAGAGCCAAAGAGACCCTAGGCAGGTGGCTGGTAGTGTTGCCTGCCCAGGAACACAAAGCGGGGTAGCTTAAAACTCACACAGCAAATAAACACTTTTTCCTATATGGAGGAGCCGTACACTTAAAGACATCGACGTTCATGATACAACTCTTATAACCTCGTCTCCAGGTCATCAAGGCCTATACATGCTAAGCTAGTCTTCATTTTAAATGCTCCTGGTTGTAGCCAAGGCTCTCTTGGGTCAGAGTGCTGGCCAGGCTTGCTTGCTTAAAATCTGAATAGGTCACTTGCTTCAAATTTCAGAGTGCTGAGATTGTAGGCCACTACACCAATCTATCTTCCTTTTCAGTCAATGAATTGTGCTTACCCAGTGTTCTTCTGGCTCATTGCTTCATATGACACATGGTAAACACGTACAGGATAAGCAGTTACAAACAGGGAAACAATCTATGTCTTTGAAGCAATAAAACCTATTACTTGGTATGAAAATAAGTTGATGTGAATAAAAAGTATTCAAGGGTTCCTTTCACCCTCCTCTTTGTTTAATGTGATAGTTAAATGCATTATTCTCCAGCCTGGGTTTTGAGGAGATGCTGTCCCTAGAATGACTTTGTCCCTTCAAACTTGCTGTTTCCATCACAAAAGCACTTGATCCAGCTAGGGATTGAGAGTCTCAGACCACTTCACCATTTTATTAAAAATAGATTCTTTTCTCATGCAATCTATCCTGATTACACTTTCCCCTCTCTGTAGTCCTCCCTGTTCCTCCCTACCTCTCCTCCCCTCTGGATCCATTCCCTTTCTGTCTCTCACTAGAGAAGAACAGGCTTCTAAGAGATTTAAAAAAGCATGACAAAATATACTGTAAAACAAAAACCATCAGGTTGAAGTAGAACAAAGCAAACCAACAGAAGGAAAAGGAGCCAAATAAAAGCACAGGAATTAGAGACCACTGATTCTTGCAGCCAGGAATCTTATAAAAATACTAAAGTGAATTCCAGAGCCCAGTCTGGCCCTGGTAAGGACAGAGTGATATGTTTCCTGTCCCTAGGACAGGGCCCAGGTGTGAGCCACCAGGGGTGTAATGACTGCAGTGGGTGTAATGTTTGTTTGTGTAATAATGTACATATTTCATATTCCTCCAAGGAATGTCCTCCCTGCTAATGTCAATGACCAAATGAGAATTAGAAACAACATGAGTCAGGAAGTCTAAGGAGTGGCTATGTCTATATCTCTGCAAAACGATCACTGCTGGGACCTTCAGGATAGACATTAAGGCTATGGAAAAGAACTTTGAACATGGATTTGAAAATAGATAATATTTTAACAATACAGAAAATAAGGATGCAATATTAATTATATGAGTGGTTTCGTGAATCTAAAGGAAGAAAGGAAGTGGAGTTAATAAGCCAACTTGTCAGAAGATACAAAGGCAGGCAGACTCCTGAGTTCAAGGTCAGCCTGGGACACAGCAGGTTAGACTCAGGTAGGATAGAAACAGTAATTTCAGGACTGGGTTTTAACAGAGGCAGGTAAAATGGGTTTCTTTAGGTCCTTTTCCTTCTGTTGGTTTGCCTTGTTCTACTTTGGTCTGATGGGTTTTGTTTTATTGTACATTTAATTTGTCCTGTTTTTGTTTTTTTTTTTTTTTAAATCTCTTAGAAGCCTGTTCTTTTCTAGTGAGACACTGAAAGTGAATGGATCCAGAGGGGAGAAGAGGTAGGGAGGAACAGGGAGAGAGAAGGGGAAGTGCTTCTAGAATGCAGTGTACTAGATTCTTTTGCAATGTTAAAAGAAAATGTGTGTTCGTGTGTGTTCGATGTTTCCAAAGAATCAAAGGGCTGGGATCATAGGATACTGTTTCACAGGACAATCATAAGATAACCTGGAATAAATAACTGAACTGATATGTAAATGAAAAACTGGGCTTTTGGTCTGCAGGGGACGAGCTAGAAGAACGGGGTAGCTGTTCTTTAGAATTTTCTCTAGTAGAGCAAAGCCATCTGCAGATCCCTGGAGAGCAAAAACAGCAATTCAAAAAGTTTTTAACAGGATTTCTGACTTGGTTAGAAGATTCAATAATTTTCTACAGCAGCTTCCTGAGCTGTCCAGATAACAGAATTTTTACTAGCAGCAACAGCTGTCTCAACCAGAGAGACAGAGTTTTTAGACTAGCAAGAAAAAGCTGTCTAGAGCAAATATATATACACTCTGCTCCCAGACACCTCTTTTCTCAGAGCCCCTTGCCATGCTAAGGCTGTTGTGGAACCACATGACACTTTTCTAAAACTCTGGGAGGCAATGGTCCCAGTCCTCATGAGTTGACAGCCGGTGGTAATCACTTTTGGCTCTTAATCTCAGCTTTCCTTTACATTGGGGAACTTCTATTTTGTAAAATCCCAATTTAAAATACCTATTTCTTGTGGGCACAGGAGAGGGAAAAGGTTGAAGGAGAAATGAGGGAACTGCCATTTCTTCCCTATGACATAATGACTCCAGAATTGCACGTGTCAAAATGTAAATGCTTACAAAGATTCACTTCTTTTTTAAAATCCAAAATTCAGTGCTTTTTGACTGTTGGCAAGTTTGAAAATAAAGATGATTTCCTGCTTCTTACAGGCTAAAAGAAAAGGAAAAGGAAAAGAAAGAAAAGATGATAGTTTCATTAGAATGATGCTCTGACAAATATCTTGTAGGCAAGCAGGTAAAATCCTGTGGACAAACAAACATGGATGCACGTTATGAAATATAATGTTATGAAATCAAAATAAATTTAAACGAAGCTTGGTCCATTTTTCAATTGTTTAGGTAATCCATCTTGATTGTCACAAATGAGCATTCCTATTGTAACAGAACCACATAAAGCTCAACATTATGTTGGTGTGTTTTCTACATGAACAGAAACAGTAACCCTATCACTGTGTGCATAAATTTAACACCATGCAAATACCACTAGGTTATCATCTTTTTGAGTAATAGTGGCAAACAAAAATGTCATCTCTGACCAATAATTTTCTCTTAAAGGCAGAACTCTGACCTTTTAGCTCAGCAGAAGGCAGACAAATAAATCATAGATAGCTATATGTTCATTAATTGTCTAATACTTAAGGACACAGCATAGTTTCTGCTAAAGTTCAAAAGTGGCATTCCAGTTTTTACAAGGCTGTCAAATATATTGCCCACTAAATCTCAGTCTTCTTCCCAAGCTCCGTGTCTTGCCTGAGCTCAGAGATCCAGACAACACGTCGGTCCAAGATGCTGGAAATATTGCTATCTGAACACAAAACAATCTAGGAAAGATGCTTTTATGCTATGATCGATGATAAACTACAGGAACTTCTGTTGACACACTAAGGCAGAAGGGAACATTTACAACCCAGAATGAAATCCTGTGGCACCTAATGATTCATGTGAACAAAGCTGCTTTCGTAAATTTGAGCCTCAGACAGTTCTTTGAAGATTGCTGCACAATCTTCCAGACATATTTAGAAATATATGACTTTATAACTCTCTCTCTCTCTCTCTCTCTCTCTCTCTCTCTCTCACACACACACACACACACACACACACACACACACATTTACACTTACCCCATTGAAAACTAAGCCTATTGCCTATTGTGCACTTTGAATATCTTCTAGTGTGGAAACAAAAGCACGTGCTTTTACGGAAACCTGCCAGTTAAAATAATTATGGATTATTAAAAATACCATTTCCTTTAAATATTTGGTTTTAAATACTTCTTAGCCTTGATTAAACAATTTTATGGGCATTAAATTTGGTGAAAAGTTCTTTCAAGAAAAGAAGGTACATTAAATTAGGTAACAAAAGAGCATCTTGTATAACTATGTATACCAACCATTGAATCTACTTAGTTATTCATGTTTTCACTTTGTAGTTCATTTGATAGTAAAATTCACTACTCTCTCAAGTTTTCAGAAGACTGATATACAACAGCTGCCTCTGATTCAACGACTTCCTCAAGGTACCACACAAAGAATTTATAATTTGATATGCACTTCCACAAACGCACCTAACTCAAACTCTCAAATCAGTCCAAAGAGGGTGCCATTCTCACATTCTTTAACTGAATTTTCTAAGACCCAGATTTACAGTGAAGGCCATCCAGAAGGAGAATCACCTACTCAATACAACGGTTAGTATGCACAGAGTACACAGAGAATACAACTCTGAGAAATAATGAAGCAGTTGGCCTTAATTTCCATTTCTGCTCTTGATTTTTTTTCAAAGTAAACTACCCAGAGTTCCTTGCTATTTCATAGGTTCCTCTTAAGAAAGATAACATGAGGTTCGTGTAGAACAATATCTTTAAATTCTAGTATAGAAAGTAACTTCAGTTAATACTTTGCTCATGGGAGGCACATAGAACTGGTACATTGCTGAGATGTTTATAATTCACAGTGGAGAAGGAGCAGTACACAAACATTTGCTGTGATCAATGTGCAGTTTACATCTATTTATTTTATAGATGGAATTCAGCTAAAGACTTACATCTTCATCCATTTGAATCCTGCTTTACTGTTATCATCACATTCGAGTTCCTCGTGTGTATGCATAATTCTGCTTAATTTATTACCTGCATTAGTACCTGAGAATAAGAGATAATGTGCTTGAAATTTACAAGTATATGTCAATTCCTCGCTACTCTTAGTTTTACGATCCAAGTTCTATGGTTTAGTCAATGAATTTTACAAAATTGACAGTTCTCAACCTGGCAAAGCATCATATTGAGGCTAATAAACAATCACACATCACAATAAAAGTAAGGAACAGACACTTAATGAGTACCCATGCTCTTGCCTATGCCATATTTATGAAGCTGAAACTTAATATGGAACCATATTTATACAATGGGGAAAAATTTGCATACTTTCTTAAGGAGGTGTGAGATGAATTTCATTAGTATTATAAAATATTTTCAGGGTCTCTCTGAAAGACATCCTTTGAGGATTAAGGTGTTGACTCTAAAGGAATTATTAGCATAAATGGTACATAATGATTCAGTAAGGCTATGAGGCAGAAAAAAGTAATTAGTTTTTAGCATCACGGTTTAAAGTCAGGTTGTTGACTTCAAGATTCTAAAATAGTGGCTTGGATCCCTAAAAGTCAAAAGTCTTAGTAGTGAGAAAAAACTGTAAAGCCTTAGCTTTAATGCAGATGAATGGCTTAAAACTATAAAGAAACAAGTGTTGGAGCGGGATGGGAGTTGACAGGTTCTTACATAGTAGCTATGTCTTCATTTTAGGGAGAGGCCAAGTTTCCTTCACAAACTCCACAGAAACGCAAGACAACCTATTCTTTGACTTCTACCTTAGCTCTAGTAAAACTCATTTGTCATATCAGCTCATCAGAGTAAGGGTCACATGTAATTTTTTTATTCTTCTTTCAGAAAGATGTGCACTTTGACTTCATCCTCTAGATGGGCTAGACATTAGGTGTATGTCTAATGTGGAAATGTTGGCCTTGCAAGCCTCTTGTTTATCTCCACCATTATTTCTGTATTTTCTCATCCTCAGGAAGGATTCACTTCATGCTGTACATGAATATTCCCTCTCCAAAAAAAATGTTCCTACATCTCTGAGTTCTGCTTAATTGTTAACTAGTCTATCATCCATCATTTATAGAAGATGTGTAAACTGAGATTAATTTCAGTGGGTGTTTGCATTTAATATATTTCTAGAGCCCTCAAAAATTAATATTTGTACCACTATACTTTATAAAGGTATTCTGCTATACTCGCAGACAGGAGCCTAACATAATTGTTATCACAGAGGCTACACCCATCACCTGATGGAAAAAGACGCAGAGACCCACAGCTTAGGGGAGAAGCTTGAGAAATCCTCCAGAAGAGGGAGAAGAATGATCTGAGGGAGACTGAGGGATCAAGAACATAACAAGAAAACCTACAGAATCAAATAACCCAAGCCCATAGCCTATAGGGGCTCTCAGAGCCAATCAGGGAGCAT